>JAVTVY010010427.1:0-44184 GCA_036873755.1 Hanleya hanleyi | reverse complement strand
CGGTCCTGGACTTGGGAGTAGTTAAACTGAGTGTTCTAAAAATAGAACAACAGCTAGCTTGCTATAAAAGGGAAACGGTCTGACACTTTCAGCAGACATTCGTTCACCACTTACGACACGATGTTCACGTGTACCACTTGCTCCAAGTCATTTACACGCTTGCACGACTTACAACGCCATGAGTCTAGCATCCACGACGCTACTGCCCAGTATACCTGCGAGACCTGTGGGGATACATTCAATCGCCTGGATAGTTTACACCGCCATGAACGGTGTCTCCATGAGACATCCAGGCATCAATGTGGGGATTGTGGACACCGCTTCAGGCTACACAGCCAGTTGAGATCTCACCAACATGTAATCCATGGACATGCACGCTTGAGGGTTGAGGAACCCGTGATGTTTGACCCCAACCATGAGTCTACTTTTCAAGGTGCTGTTGGCGAGTATACGTGTTCGATCTGCAGGAAGTCCTTTAATCGTAAGGATAATTTACGGCGACATCAAAGGTCGGTACATAAGGCACCCAGCCACGAATGCCAGCATTGCAGTCGAGTCTTCAGACTCCACAGTCAGTTGATCCCCATCAAGC
Source organism: Hanleya hanleyi (assembly GCA_036873755.1). NCBI lineage: Eukaryota > Metazoa > Mollusca > Polyplacophora > Lepidopleurida > Hanleyidae > Hanleya > Hanleya hanleyi. The sequence continues at coordinate 43,592 of JAVTVY010010427.1, read as the reverse complement.
CGAAAGACGTCCACAGTTTGTGTTCCATTCTTCAACATGACCTATACTTATTCTGCGGGTCGGCTTCTGATTGGACAAGAGCAGTCTGAGATCAGCACAGTGAAGTTCTGAATACACGGACAATAGCATAAGTGAATTGCAAACACACGCATAGCGATTCCCCCAGCGTGGATGTGCTGTGATGGAGGGGCTAATAAAAGGATTGACCTGTAATCTTTGCTGTTGTTGTTGTTGTTGCTCTCTTTTTGGACTAACCAATCAGAATAGTACTTATCACGGACTACACACGTAGAGCTACGTGTAGACGCGCATGTGTAACATGGTCTAACACGTCCCTCTGGATCTCACAAGCCCATTCCTATGGCTGCAGAGCCATGACGGAGACCCATCCCTATGCGACTCGCATTTTACAGCATGCGGCCGTGGTTAATTCACTCACGGGTTACCGAGCAGTAGTTCGGTGCAGGACATGAGAGCTTTTGGACCTGGGCCTGATAGAAGTCCGGGATGGTAGTACATTCGTGAACATCCGGGCACTTTTACATCCGGGACTTTTACATCCGGGTACATCCGGCTTCTTGTACATCCCTGACTGTAGAACACCCGGGTACTCCTATGTTGGCCTATAAGAGCCGAAAGTTTTACGGCATTCATCATTTCCAGATCCACAGCCGATATGTTCTCTTGCACAACTTGCTCGAAGCGCTTTCATCGCCTGGACAGTTTGCGTTGTCACACACGTGCATGCCACGAAATACCCATGCATACATGTGCGGATTGTGATATAGCCTTTAAGCATCCCAGTCAATTGAGTCGTCACCGAAATGTTATACACGGATCATGCTCGCCACTCTCGAGACCGGATATTTCAGTTTCTATCGGAATGCATCTGAGAATAGAAGAACCCATGGAGGTCGATTCGCCGCGGATTGAAGAGCCGATGGAGATTGATCTCAGTGTTGAATGAGAGAAGTAAGAGCTTCGAGCTTCAGTATCATGGATTGCCCGAAGTCGTTCAGGTTACACTGAACGAAGATCGAACTTTCTGAACTGATGGCTTCTGATTGGTCGATAGGTCGGTCACCTCCCCTCTAACTTTCTGGATAGTAATATTCCAGTGGGACCTGCATATGGCGTATACATATCTCGCTTAGTAGCATTTGCTAGATCCTGTGTTAAATGTGATGATTTTAATCAACGTCACAAAACATTGCTGCAGAAACTTATAAAACAGGGCTATTCCACCAAGCGCCTCCACTCAAAGTTTCTCAAATTTGGCGATACATATCGCATGCTGATAGCAAACTACGAACGTAGCGTGCAAGATCTATGCCGCTACGTTTCGTAACTTGTGTCTAATTCCGCTTAACCCGGGACTGGGGGCCGTATGAACCCATGTACTTCAAAATCCTCATGGTACTCATATGAACAGTCACAATCAAAGCGTGACTGAGATACATCTTTTTTTTAGATGACGACTCTATAACGAATATTATGGATTAAGAATACTGATCAGCGATACGGATTTGATATTTCTGGAACATCATGCATATGATGTCTTGGCGGCATCATTGAAAACTGTTGACCGCTTCTCTCTTGCAGGAAACAAGCCTATGTTTATGTATACTATGATTGTCTTTTTGAATTTGCTGCTAATACTGTTATGTGGAAAATGGAATAGGTCTTTGGATTATGGACGCGGATATTCTCTAATGGACGACGGCTGGATTATGAATGACGGACTAGACGCTTGTAATTCCGAAGAGTCACGGACGTCACCGAAAAGACACGGAGATAACCGAAGAGACACGGAGGTTGCCGAAAAGACACGAATGTCACGGGAAAAACGTATAAAAGTGGCAATTTTTTACGGCATTCATGATTTCCAGATGCACAGCCGATATGTTCTCTTGCACAACTTGCCAGAAGCTGTTTACTCGCCCAGAAGATTTGCGACGACACGAGTCCTCCATCCACAACGGTGCACGACATACTTGTATAACCTGCGCACGGTCATTTAATCGAGAAGATCATTTACTGCGCCACGAACGCTCATTCCACGAGGGCGCGACGGAACAATGTAAGGATTGTGGTCAACTCTTCAAACGATGCAGTCAGTTAAGACGGCATCAGCGTTTGATTGATGCCCCGTCTCTACGGTTTTGGCGACAACTTCCTACTGAAGAGGAGCCACGAAAGGTCAGACCCAGTGAAGATAAGCCCGGGGAGACGAACGCCACTGGTGATACGATGACGGAGAGCCCGCCTATACCCACAGTTCAGAAGAGCCTGAATTTCCAGCCGGACCCCACCGTTACGGTTTCGAGTCATACGCCTGACAACATCGAACATTTTCTGAAAGATGCGGTGGATGTTCCCAGCGATCTCTTACCCGAAAATCATCCAGTGAGTGAGATGTATCGACGCCATTGGTCCATGATCCGAGACTGTTTTCATCGGCATCGCCCGATATTGGACTTATATAATTTCCGGTTGGAAGAAAACATCCGTCTACGTAGCTACGGGGAAGCCATCTTCAACGACCAAGATACAGCCTTCAAGTTAAATCTCACTTTTGGATACATTCTTCGCCATAAAGAGACAGACCAGCTCCGTTATTATTATCCCAGCAATAATACCCGGGTGTTGGACCAGCCTTTCACCATTATCCATCGTGCGTCACTGGAGACGATGCTGAAGGAACTGGACAGCGTGGATAGTTTGGAATGGGTACGACAACAACGACAAAACACAAAATGGCAAGTGGAGAGGGTGACCAATGTTACGTTCTTCGTGGTTAAACTGACCACCACCCCCATCGGATGAAAGTATTCAGCCATGCACTGATAGATACTCAGAATGCACAAACAACTATCTGAGGGTATGTGGCCTCAACGGTATCCTGACCTAGCCGACGATGATTAGAATAAACGGTTCAGAGCGAACATGGCCGAAGATGGAACTTTCTGAAATGGAGACTTCTGATTGGACAAGAATACATCTAACGGACAGGAACGAATATGAAACATGCAAATGGTGGCCTCTGATTGGAGAAGAATCTTCTTGAATTGTAAATATACCCAACGCGGCTCCCCCCAGCGTGGGTATGATGTAACATTGGGGAGAATAAACTATATGAAAAACCTTCTTGTTGTTGTTGTTCTCTCATGCGTCATCCTTGTTGTTGTTGCTGTTGTTGTTCTCTCTCCGGTCTATATCATGGCGTTATGTTAGAGTGTTGACGGACGTCACTGCATTTCGAAGAATTAGTGACAATTCCATGGAATATCAGAGCTTCTGAGCTATTTCACCAGGGCGTTGAAGCATTGAGAATGGCGTTGGTGGGCGTTGCTACAAGATGATACCTCACACGACGCATTCGTACCGCGGATGGCCCATCTCTACACCAAGTAACATCCTTCACTGCTAAAAAATGCCCACTTTCGCTACTACTCGTACTGATGACGTCACCAATGACGTCACAGATGCTATGGATACCCCTCAAATCGGGGTCTACAAGCAAAGAGCTACAACATGACACCTCCCATGACGCATTCGCACCGCGGATGGTCCATCTCTACACCAAATAACATCCTTCACTATCCCAAAAGGCTCACTTTCGCTACTACTCGTACTGATGACGTCACCAATGACGTCACAGATGCTGTGGACAGCCCTCAAATCGGGGTCTACACCCCGAGAGCTACAAAATGACACCTCCCACGACACAATCAGATAAGGGATGGTCCATCTCTAGCCCAAATACCTTCCTGTACTGCCCCAAAATGCACACTTTGGCTATTACCCCTACTGATGACATCATCGATGACGTCACAGATGACGGGAACATCCCTCAAATTGGAATGTACACCCCGAAAACTACAAAATGACACCTTCCAGGACGCATTCGGATCGTGAATAGTCCATCTCTACCCCAAATACCTTCCTTCACTGCCCCAAAATGGCCACTTTACTTACTACAACCAACTGCGCATGTGCAGATTGACGCGGCTTGCACTTAAAACACACCATTCTGACTCTACCCCACACAAGCTTCACTTTGGCACCTTCCACGACCCATTCGGACCCATAGCGCTGCATCTCTACCCCAAACACACACCCACATACCCCCAAAATGCCTGCTTTCTATACTACGGGCCAGTCTGCGCATGCGCAGACTATTGACAACGTACGAACCATTAGTGTAGTCAAGTGCTCCTCTACGAGAGCTTCAAAATAAGACCTCACTCGACCCCATTGGATCATTAGTGGCCCACCTAGACTCCAACATGTCCACCCCGTATGGCCCTATACTCCCATAGCCATGCAGTATAGGCCTATAGGCATGTGGGCCTACCCAGGCCTCGGTGACTTTTTTCAAAAATTTCACCGTTTCGCTCCGGGACACTTCTTATCATGTTCTGAATGACGAGACGTGAAAAACAAATCCAAACAACCCTACCGCAAATGTATAGAAGTAGGTTTCCCAGGGGGACAACCATTGATCCTATACCCCAGTATGGGACTATATGGGGCTATATCGTACTTTTTCAAAAATTTCACCGATTCGTGCCGGGACACTTCCTATCATGTTCTAAATGACGAGACGTGAAAAACGAGACCCCACAACCTATACCGCAAATGTCGAGAAGTAGGTTTCCCAGGATGGTCCTATACCCCCCATACCCCATATAGACATTTTCACGTAATTTAGGATAAAGTCCGTGTTCCGTATTTTTTCAAGAAAAATTTTACATGCACCCACCCATGCTTGAAATATACTTCACTTTGATACCTCATACAACTCCATTGGACCATTAGTGGCTCCCGTAGCCCCAAAACATCTAGCGGGACCCATACAGGGTCCAGTTTTCGACACTAGGTGACCACATCCCGACGAAATGGCCAGTTTTCGACACCGGATGTGCCGCCATCTTGAACATACGTGCGGGCATCTTGGATATGTCCCATAATGCACCGGGTCAAAATACTCGCTTCTGATTGGCTGAGAGCTCTGTGACGGATTTGAAATACTCGCTTCTGATTGGACGAGAGCTCCACATTGCGTCTGCGCATGCGCAGAATGATATTCCTACCACACACCCAACCCATCAGATGCCCCTTCACGAATGCTTCACTTTGATACCTCACTCGACCCCATTGGTCCACTAGGGGCTCCCCTAGCTCCAAAGCGTCTATTTCCATACCCTTTGGCCACCGCGCATGCGCAGAATGACCCTATGTCAACCCCGCACCCAGCCCATCAGATGCTCCTTGACGAATGCTTCACTTTGATACCTCACTCGACCCCATCGACCCATTAGTGGCTCCCCTAGCTCCAAAACGTCTATTTTCATACCCTTGGGCCATCGCGCATGCGCAGAATGCCGAAATTTCAACCCCACACCCAGCCCATCAGATGCCCCTTCACGAATGCTTCACTTTGATACCTCACTCGACCCAATCGGACCATTAGTAGCTCCCCTAGGTCACAAAACGTCTATTTAGGTATTGCCCGTATACATTAACATTGGTAGTAGACATATATATGCTATGTTCAACATTGGTTTGTAGCATATGACTCGTAGCCTAATGGATAACGTGTCTGCCTCTTGATAAAACGACCCGGGTTCAATTCCCACTGGGACCCTTTCATTGTATGGTGAAACCGAGGGTTCCCCACTTGCCATTTAACATGGGCAAATAGATGGCGATATTGTCGAGGACCCTGTACAGGCCATTGATGCTTCGGAACTATTTAAAAAAAAATGACGGCTTCTGATTGGATGAGAGCTCTGTGACGGATTTGAAATACTCGCTTCTGATTGGACGAGAGCTCCGTGACGGATTCTCAGTACATGCCTTGATCACGTGATCGTCATGGGGAAACCCCCACTGGGAAACCCCCACTGGGAAATACCGCCCCAGTTCCGCCTCAAAAGTAGGTCAATCCGGTCCAATTTGCCCTTTATATACTACTATCCATAAATGAAGGCTATCGGAAAGGAGAACTCTCTTTGACATAAACTGGAGGCACACTTATATGTTTACCAAATTGAGACAAAATCTAAACAATATACAGAACTGGATACCAATAAATCTGTTGAATAATGTCTGAGAAATAGCGGCGGCATAGCGGGGAGATTGAAAACACTTTTAATATTGGAGAGTCAGTTAATGTTTATGAGCGGAAGTTATGTTTGACAAAATAATACGTTGATCTATGAGTTTAACCTATTTGAGAGAGCCAACCACAGCTGTCAGATTACGACAGGTGTCCATCTGTGACGGTGTGACACTGCTGTCTCACTCGCTCTTTCAGATGCTCGGCTTATCCTCAACAGAATCATTTGTGTACATATACACATATATACCTTTCAGGGTATCATTTAGTGGTATTGTACAACTGTATCAACCAATCACAATGGATTCTACTCCATTTGACTCCGCCTCATGTTCCTTCATTAACAAATTAAAAACCTTCAATTTTGAGAATATGATTAAGATATGTATATCCTTATTTCACAAGATAGCTTTCCTCTGTCAATTTTATACATCTCTAAAAGATGCAGCCAGGGAGATCCCCATATATATTTTTTATTATTATTTTATGTGCTGAAATTTGTTAATATTGATTGAGGGGGATAAAACATAAAGGGGGGAAAAGGGGAGCAGAAATGCGCAGACGATCATTGTTTCATGACGGTTCCGAAACTACAGAACATCATCCTTCACTTTCGAAAAATGGAGTGCTGAAACTGCGGGACTTTATAGTTTGTCATATTGGGGTCATTTTGAGCCATTTGCATTACCCCCCTAGCAGAGGATCATGGGTAAATTCAAGAAGGCGGCCACGTGAGGTATCAGAAAAGTGATGTTTTTGTCATATTTCTTCAAAATTTCTGCTTTTCCTCGATGAAAAGTGATCAAAAACTATTTTATTTCGCATCACATTAATATTTACTAATTTATCACGCAGTTTTTGCGGAGAAATTGCATAAATAAAAAATTCAGAAAATCCAACCGAAAAATCGACCAAAATATGCCATTTTTGAAAATGACGTCACTGTGACGCCATCAAAGCGGCCATCTTGGATTTTCTGGTTGAGCTTGACCCAAGGGTATAGTGTGGTAAGTTTCAGCACCCTAGCTCTAGGGGTAAGAAAATAATTTGGGGTCTGCTCGCCACCCCACCCCCAGGCCTGGACAGGCCCCAAAAAGCCCAGGCCCTTTCCTTATTGATCCTGGCGTCGAATGGGATTTTGTGCACAGTGCGCTGCGGTTCTTTGACTTCTGAGCATCGTTTTATTTTTTTATTTTTTCAGCACGACTCGAAAAGTCTCCATACATCTTTATAATTGTCAATCAAACAGGATCATTAATTGGAATACAAACACACGTTAGTTTGGACAACTGCCGAAAGACCTCACCCCATTATACTAGAATTTTAGAATATTTATAAAACTGGCCATAGCTGGATTAAAATATTAGAACTATGCTGATCTACGTCTGACCTGTACTTGATAAATATTTATATACATCGTTTTCAAGCTACTGTGAATTTTATTCTTCTAAAAAATTCTACCTACGAAATACTGTCATTATGAACCAGAACGTCGCCTACTGTCTCATATGAAACTTACATTGTCATCAACTAAATTCTACTCGTAGACTAGGATAAAATACTACATAGCTGAAATCCTAAGACCGATAGTTTATCTCCATTTAATGAGTCATTTCATAAGCATCCGTCAAAGATTTAGCAAAGTAACTTCCAGCACATCTTCCCATTTACCACGATTGCCGCTGCTTCACTCTGTGGTGCATGTGTTCCAAGTTCCTTACACTGTCGGGAGAAAACTGGGATATTGTGCCCTTTTTCCTCGCAACCATTCCTTATTTGAGGTTCGTATCGAAGATACTCACCTCTTTAGTAAATAGTTTCAGAAAGCAAAACCCATTCACTGAAAGTTAATATAGTCCATATAGTAACAGGGATAGCTTCTATAAATGCTATTTCCTTTTTTGACAATTCACCCCGTCATTACGGAAGCTCATAGCATACCACTTGATCAGGGCTGCTGTTCATTTTGGCACAAAATGGGCCATAAATTGCGATAACACCTCCACCCAGTATCTGATCGGTTCTTATTAGTTATGTAGCTTCACTTTCGGGATCAGATTTTCTTCTTGTGGATAATCACCACATAAATGACACAGTGAAGGAAAAATATCCACCTTCACTGGATTTGAAGGAAACTACAGATGGACCAAACGGCACATCTTATTTAGACCTGTATCTCTGTAAAAATGAAGCGAACCTTCTCTCTCGTCGACTTTACGACAATAGATATGATTACAATTTCGACATGGTAAGCTATCCCTATCTGGACAGTAATATACCAGAGGGACCGGCATATGGCGTATCGAAACTTAAAAGACAGGGCTATTGTATCAAGCGCCTGCACTCGAAGTTTCTCAAATTTGGCGATACATATCGCATGATGATAGCAAAATACGAGCGTAGCGTGCAAGATCTATGGCAGTACGTTTCGTCACTTGTGTCTTATTCCGCGTAACCCGGGGTTTAGGAGCCAATGTACGTCAAGATCCTCATGGCGTTCACATGAACAGACACAATCAAAGCGTGACCGAGATAGGTCATTCTTTGGATGACGACTTCACAACGAATACCATATGGATTTAGAATAATGATCAGCGATACGGATCTGATTTAACGGACCAGACGCTTGTAAGTCGACTTAGATCATATGAGGTTAGATGTTTCACTTGCAGATGCCGAGTAATATCAGCTCTCGACAGTGCCGGACTGCTATCGTCGAACTTTCGATTGACTACCAATAAGTCTATTGCCCCTGTGCCGTCTACTTGAAACGTCTTAACTACAGTGTGGAACAGCATACGCTTGGGAACTGGAAATATGCCCTGACCAAACAATATAATTCAAAATCTGATAGGATTCAATGAGAAATAATATCTCCTGGAATTTCAAATCCTGTAGTGATATTTTAAATCCTCCATAGCAGCAAATTGACCGCCATATGATCGACCCTTCCATCTTATTGGGCCATATAGGACTCCGTGTCAATCACTTTTGACTGAATTCTAATATCCAGTCTTCACTCTACGATTTTATGAAACAAGTCGTTTTGCATAGTGTTACTATCGGAAATATGTGATTGGTTCATGGATCATAGAGAGCAGAAACCCTGTTGAAGCTACAAGTTTCTCTTGGTTCTGACAGAAAATACATGTCATCATCGTTTCTTGAAGACAAATTATATCAATGATGACAAAACTAGTGAAGGAAGAGAAGCGTTCTAGATTGGGTGGCGTTAATCCAGGAAATGCGAAACTTTCAAGTAGTTCAATCATACAGATGGGACAGTCATAAAAAATCAATTGGAATACGTTCATCGATGAATGATAGATGGATTATATTGTGGGGCTATCTGATTCATTGGTCCCGAAATTGTAGGTGCAATCACTAAACAAAGTAGCTAATGGATCATGAAATAAGGGTATATCATGACAGAGTGAAAGACGGGATGATCTCTGAGTAAAATACTGCTAAAAATACCACATCCCCATAATGACAAAATTCCAGAAATTCTTGAAACTATTCAAAGGTGGGTCTACTCCTGAATTCCTCACACAATCAATGTAGATAGACAATTTGTGTCAGGACATACAACTGATACAATCTTTCCTCTTTAATGATACAACTTTTGAAATGGAATGCAGATTTCAGAAAATATACTCAGGTTTGTTTGTTGAATCTATTACAACGTCGTATAAAATGGGATCATTGTACATCAAAACATACCTTATCGTCTGGTGAACATGCTAATATCGCCATATCTCTGAGCTCGGAGAAGAGTGCGAGATAAAACTGCTTGAACAACCCCACCCCCATTATACCAAAATTCCAGAAATTGTCAAAATTAGCCCTAGATGATATGTTTCTGAAGAATATCTCACATTTTTGAAATATATATATGTATGTCAATTTATGTAGCTGACTGTTGTGGGTGCATGATAACAATTCTTAGGTGGAATGAAAAACTCGACAAAATTTCTAATGTTTACACATATCACGTGTAACAATGGGAAAGATTGTTGTACCGATATTAAAGCACCATCGAAGAAGGTAGCTGATGAACGAATGAATACAATTATGTGACAGTTCCCTGGATTGCTGGCATCTTGGTGAAGATCAATGATGTCATCAGTCACAAAATCGGTGGATTTTGTCAACTGCGTTTTTCAGCAGCAAAGTATGGTAGAGCCTCATAAGTATTATATTTGATGATGGTGGGAACGAACGCAAGAATATCTTGTCAGGAAAATTTGAAACTTGTCTCGCTTCGACGGGTTTGCTCTTTCGTCATTGAATATGTGTAGTACGCGAAGAGGAAAATGACGAAGGCACGCTCGCGAATCTGCCGCCATGGGATAACTTCAGGGCTCGTGCCTGAGGTACCGTACGGTAGAGTGGTAGAACATACCGAAGCAGAATGCACCACACGTGTGTATACGCTTGTTAACGCGGTCGTCGAGAAATGAACGTCATGTCATGCCGTTCATTTTTATAAATCAATTCCTTCTAGTTTCTCGTGAATGGTAGAATAAGTTTAGCTTCATGTCGTCAAATGTGTTTTATTTTGTACCTGTCGTAATGCATATGACAGACTTTGGATGGATGAGAGACATCGATTACATATTTAAAATACTACTACTATCATTCCCTCCAAGGCTTATCACTTATAATATCGATCATTTTACTGGTACTGCTATTGACAAAATCGTTCATCAGACGGTCGCAGTGCAATCTATGCCAACACAACAGTTCATGCTGAAATAAAATACGGGGTAACGCATTTCCAGGAAGCAGGGAGATTTGACGTTTCGCATGACCCTGTTGAGACAATCAGATCTATAAATTTGTGAGATATAATAATTCATAAACATAGGGCAGAATATAATATCATTGATATTTGTGAACTAGCATAACATATCTACATAATCGCAATCATACATGTATCTCAATTGATTAACTCTTTCATAAACACATGCGGTGGGAGGAAGGGTGACGGGAAGGGTTCATTTCCCTATATGCGTGCCTATGGAGGAATAATGTACCTGTAACTGAGATCAGCGGTATAAATCTGATAAATATGCATCATATTACTATGGGAGCCGGATGCGGCCATTCGTGCCTTCACAACTTCGCCTTACTCACAACGGGAAGCGACGAAGCCGCGAAGTCACGAAGCCGTGAAGAATCGAAGGCGCGAAGTCGCGAAGTCGCGAAGGCGAAGCTGCGAAGCCACGAAGCGGCGAAGCCACGAAGCGGCGAATGCGAAGACGCGAAGGGACGAAGGGGCGATGCTGTGCAACTTCGTCACTTCGCTTCCTCCCTCGCGTCTTCGCCTTCGCCGCTTCGCTCCTTCGTGACTTCTTGGCTTCGTTGCTTCGCGTTGTAAGGCGAAGTTACGAAGGCACGAATGGCCGCATCTGGCTTCCATATATTACCTTATCTTACTTTAAAAACATTGTACAACAATTTTTGTTGGTTTATTTTTTCTTACCCTATGACTACAGACATATTTGTTTTCGTGCCTGTAGGGCTATGTATTAAATCAATGTCTCGTGAGTATTGGAATAGACAAGTGTAAAACTGATCACTGGTGTAGCCACATAATCTTATAGGTCATATCTAGGAAGTGAATGTTGTGCCATAGCGGTTTAGAACAGCAGGGATTCAGCCACTTCATGATAGTGTGTCTATACAGATCCCATGGACAAAATAGTACAGTATTATCGTTGGGGTTCAACTAGATTTCATCAGTAATAAATAGTGATATTACATATAATAACAACAAAAATCGTCAAAGTACTCTTACACGGACAGATCCGTCAATCGTCTGTTACAAATAATTCATTCTATCAATTGTCCAAACTTATTTAATGACAACTAGGAGCGGAAATCCGAATGATTCCAAATAGAAATCTATATTCACCAGAAACCCTTTTCAGACATTTTCAATCAAACAAGCTTGATTTCCGCTAAAAAATTTATTTCACTAATATATTGTCAGTGACGGGTCCAGGCATCATTTGGATCAATCAGCGGTCGAAAAAAAGAGCCAATGAACGATCGATAAAAGAACCAATGGACGGGTACTAGAATTTCGCTCACGTCTGCGCCTACATCCGGGTACTAGAATGCTTTCGCCTACGTCTGCGCCAACATCCGAGTTCTTGTACACCCGGGTAATGTTTTCTGGACATGGATGGGTTACCTTTGGCCCCATTCTAGGCCACTGATTGGCTAATACGGTGTTCAAAGGCAGTTCCATGCATTATGCTCATATAGAAAGACAGGGTTTTTTTGGTGAGGTCTCATTTTGTTTTTTATTCAACAACAACGTGAGAACAACCACGTGAAAACTGAAGCCCAGAACAGGGGGCTTGTACATTGAAAGAACTGAAGCCCAGAACAGGGGGCTTGTAAACTTAAGCCCAGAACAGGGGGCTTGTGTACATTGAAAGGACTTAAGCCCAGAACGAGGCTTGTACATTGAAATGATGGACGTCATATACGAGTACATCGCGGTCCTCGGGCTTGGGATACTCGTCAAACGTCTGTACGATGGTAGATAAGGTTCTGCCCCGGCATCGATGGTACAGGTAAAACAAGCAATATTGTCCGCACACGCTTCTGGTCAGGATCGTAGATATATTAATGTCGGAAGCCATAAAGCATTCTTTAGCTCGACTACATACAAGAGATATCATTCATGGGATGTTTCTTTGTTTATAGAGTTGCTTGAATTTCTCATTAAAAATATCTATGTGAAATTTGGCAACACAATATATCAGCAGCATATAGGTATTCCAATGGGTACTAATTGTGCACCCCTGTTGGCTGACCTGTATCTGTTCTCTTATGAATATGACTATATGCTGGCGCTTTCAAAAACCGATCCACTCAAAGCCCGTTCCTTCTCATTCACCAAACGCTATATAGACGATCTTCTCGCTGTGGATAATCGCTATATAAATGACGCAGTGAAGGATATATATCCACCTTCACTGGATTTGAAGGAAACTACAGATAGCCCTACAGGCACATCTTATTTAGATCTCTATCTCTATAAAAATGAAGCGGGCATTCTCTCTCGTCGACTTTATGACAAAGAGATGATTACAATTTCGACATCGTAAACTATCCCTTTCTGGATAGTAATATTCCAGTGGGACCTGCATATGGCGTATACATATCTCGCTTAGTAGCATTTGCTAGATCCTGTGTTAAATGTGATGATTTTAATCAACGTCACAAAACATTGTTGCAGAAACTTATAAAACAGGGCTATTCCACCAAGCGCCTCCACTCAAAGTTTCTCAAATTTGGCGATACATATCGCATGCTGATAGCAAAATACGAACGCAGCGTGCAAGATCTATGGCGCTACGTTTCGTAACATGTGTCTAATTCCGCTTAACCCGGGGCTAGGGGCCGTATGAGCCCATGTACTTCAAGATCCTCATGGTACTCATATGAACAGTCACAATCAAAGCGTGGCTGAGGTACATCATTTTTAGATGACGACTCTATAACGAATATTATGGATTAAGAATACTGATCAGCGATACGGATTTGATATTTTGGAACATCATGATGTCTTGCCGGCATCATTGAAAATTGTTGACCGCTTCTCTCTTGCAGGAAACAAGCCTATGTTTATGTATACTTTTGTCTTTTTGAATTTGGTGCTAATACTGTTATATGGAAATGGAATAGGTCTTTGGATTATGGACGCGGATATTCTCTAATGGACGACGGCTGGATTATGAATGACGGACTAGACGCTTGTAATTGCAACGTTTGACTGTTCCAACACCACGTCTCTGTGCCTTGATCCATGAGGTCTGTTAAATCGGGGTGGAGGTGTGGCACGCCGTACGGGTCAACGTATTCGCCCTGCGCTTCTGTCAAATACACGGCCACCCAATGTTCACCGGGCCGATCCATCGGGTCCGTGTTGAGAACGTAAGCAGCAGGATACATACGGTCTAATGGGAACACATCTCGGGCGAACACCCTTTGAAAGACCATACGTGTCCCTGGGTCATTCTCCAGCACGGTGGTTATCTGGTCTGTATCCATGTTAGGTGGCAAAGTCACACAGGACGTTGCGCGCCTTGTCCACTTGAATGATGTTAGCAGATCACATTGACGGTGGTCCCGAGGGCTCGTGCAAAGTGGATTTCCAACCGTAAATTGCCTTGCTTGGCCAGGGCCAGCTGATGGTCGTTCTCTAAGGTGGGGGTCAGATCGAAACAGAACAACGTGTATCCGTTCGCGTAGTGCTCCCGCCTGATCATATTCCCTTCGTCCTGGTTGATTTGACCGGTGGCTGTAAACAGGCTCTGATAGGCTCGAATGAAATTCCTTCGCCCAAAGTTCGGTGTTAAGGCCGTAGCTGGAACCTGTTGTCCATCCACATGCAGGGCCACAAAATTGATGCCGAAATGTTTAAAGTGAAACGGGTTCTCTGGGTAGGCTCCGCTGAAACTGGTATTTTCCACACAGGCCAGGATCAATCGCTTGGGTAATTCCCCCAAGAATAGGTTTTCTTTGTTGGCGCTCATATTTCGAGCAGGCACAGAGAACACTTTGGTTTGTACACGTCGGATAGGGTACTGGGCTGGTTTTGTTTCCAAGGCTTTCATGTGTCCCAATTGAACGGCTGGATTCGGTTTCACTTTTCGGACATACAGGACTGCGTCTTGGATGAAAATCTTATAGTCAGCTGCATGCCCGTCCACGTTAGTGACCATCAAGGCGAAGGTCGGAGGCGCCCGTATCAGTCGGATTATTATGGATTAAGAATACTGATCAGCGATACGGGTTTGATATTTTGGAACATCATGATGTCTTGCCGGCATCATTGAAAACTGCTGACCGCTTCTCTCTTGCAGGAAACAAGCCTATGTTTATATATACTTTTGTCTTTTTGAATTTGGTGCTAATACTGTTATATGGAAATGGAATAGGTCTTTGGATTATGGACGCGGATATTCTCTAATGGACGACGGCTGGATTATGAATGACGGACTAGACGCTTGTAATCTTGTTCAAGAGGTACCTGTCTTGCATGAAAATGTCTGCGTGCAATCGACCCATGAGCTCCACCGAGGCACCGTTCGCGGTGAAAGCCTTCCGTTTGTTATATCCTTCATTGTCCACTGTGTCCATGTGTTCGGCTGTGTCCTGGTAGAATAAAGCGGCTGTCAGCTGAGATTTTTTAGCCTCTCGTCCATACGACAACAGCGTCTCGATGTAGGCTCGATAGGGGTACGTGTTGGTCGAGTCACTGATGAGTTTGTCGCTGAGAAAAATATCCACCTGTTGGAACATTGAGTGCCGCCAGAGATTCGTCGGGCCCACCGTTGCAGCTTGGATGATTCTGCAACCATCCCCATGTACGACCTTGGCTTTCACACAAAAGTATGTATGGCTAAACCAACATAGGCCGTATCGATGGACCCTGTTTCGTTGATGCCGGAGAGCGGGAGATGTTCCACCCATAATCCTTGTTCGGCACTGGTTTGTGTGGGCGGCACGGTCCACAAATCAAATTCCCTGTTGGTGGAGGGGCAGGAGGATTAAGGACATGGTTAAGAAAAGATATCCTGGGTCTTCGACCGCAGCGCGCGCGCGCGTCATCACAGGCAGTGCGCGGATGAATGTCGGATCAAAGGTCACATCCAGGTCAAAAGGTCCAAGGTCTCCCTTTCGGCAATATTCGGCTTGAACACAAAACGGGGATTGTAAATTAACTTGGGAAGGATGTTCCATTTGTACCAATCAGCGGTCGAAAAAAAGAGCCAATGAACGATCGATAAAAGAACCAATGGACGGGTATTAGAATTTCGCTCACGTCCGCGCCTACATCCGAGCTCTTGTACACCCGGGTAATATTTTCTGGACATGGATGGGTTACCTTTGGCCCCATTCTAGGCCACTGATTGGCTAATACGGTGGTCAAAGCCAGTTCCATGCATTATTCTCATATAGAAAGACAGGGTTTTTTTGGTGAGATCTCATTTTGTTTTTTATTCAACAACAACGTGAGAACAACCACGTGAAAACTGAAGCCCAGAACAGGGGACTTGTACATTGAAAGAACTGAAGCCCAAAACAGGGGGCATGTAAACTTAAGCCCAGAACAGGGGGCTTGTGTACATTGAAAGAACTTAAGCCCAGAACGGGGCTTGTACATTGAAATGATGGACGGCCCTGTCCTATACGAGTACATCGCGGTTCTCGGCCTTGGGGTACTCGTCAAACGTCTGTACGATGGTAGATAAGGTTCTGCCCCGGCATCGATGGTACAGGTAAAACAAGCAATATTGTCCGCACACGCTTCTGGTCAGGCTTTGCAACGTTTGACTGTTCCAACACCACGTCTCTGTGCCTTGATCCATGAAGTCTGTTAAATCGGGATGGAGGTGTGGCACGCCGTACGGGTCAAAGTATTCGCCCTGCGCTTCTGTCAAATACACGGCCACCCAATGTTCACCGGGCCGATCCTTCGGATCCGTGTTGAGAACGTAAGCAGCGGGATACATACGGTCTGATGGGAACACATCTCGGGCGAACACCCCTTGAAAGACCATACGTGTCCATGGGTCATTCTCCAGCACGGTGGTTATCTGGTCTGTATCCATGTTAGGTGGCAAAGTCACACAGGACGTTGCGCGCCTTGTCCACTTGAATGATGTTGTCAAACTCGGCGTAGCAGATCACATTGACGGTGGTCCCGAGGGCTCGTGCAAAGTGGATTCCCAACCGTAAATTGCCTTGCTTGGCCAGGGCCAGCTGATGGTCGTTCTCTAAGGTGGGGATCAGATCGAAACAGAACAACGTGTATCCGTTCGCGTAGTGCTCCCGACTGATCATATTCCCTTCGTCCTGGTTGATTTGACCGGTGTCTGTAAACAGGCTCTGATAGGCTGGAATGAAATTCCTTCGCCCAAAGTTCGGTGTTAAGGCCGTAGCTGGAACCTGCGGGGCCACAAAATTGATGCCGAAATGTTTAAAGTCAAACGGGTTCTCTGGATAGGCTCCGCTGAAACTGGTATTTTCCACACAGGCCAGGATCAATCGCTTGGGTAATTCACCCAGGAATAGGTTTTCTTTGTTGGCGCTCATATTTCGAGCAGGCACAGAGAACCCTTTGGTTTGTACACGTCGGATAGGGTGCTGGGCTGGTTTTGTTTCCAAGGCTTTCATGTGTCCCAATTGAACGGCTGGATTCGGTTTCACTTTTCGGACATACAGGACTGCGTCTTGGATGACAATCTTATAGTCAGCTGCATGCCCGTCCTCGTTAGTGTCCATCAAGGCGAAGGTCGGAGGCGCCCGTATCAGTCGGATTTTGATGGGGATCTTGTTTAAGAGGTACCGGTCTTGCATGAAAATGTCTGCGTGCAATCGACCCATGAGATCCACCGAGGCACCGTTCGCGGTGAAAGCCTTCCCTTTGTTATATCCTTCATTGCCCACTGTGTCCATGTGTTCGGCTGTGTCCTGGTAGAATAAAGCGGCTGTCAGCTGAGATTTTTTAGCCTCTCGTCCATACGACAACAGCGTCTCGATGTAGGCTCGATAGGGGTACGTGTTGGTCGAGTCACTGATGGGTTTGTCGCTGAGAAAAATATCCACCTGTTGGAACATTGAGTGCAGCCAGAGATTCGTCGGGCCCACCGTTGCAGCTTGGATGATTCTGGAGCCATCCCCATGTACGACCTTGGCTTTCACATACAAGTATGTATGGGCTAAACCCACATAGGCCGTCTCGATGGGCTCTGTTTCGTTGATGCTGGAGAGCGGGAGATGTTCCACCCATAATCCTTGTTGGGCACTGGTTTGTGTGGGCGGCACGGTCCACAAATCAAATTCACTGTTGGTGGAGGGGCAGGAGGATTAAGGACATGGTTAAGAAAAGATATCCTGGGTCTTCGATGCGCGTGGTCGCTGGGTCGGTCGTCGACTGCTGCGTGGTCTCCGTGTCGCAGGTCTTTTATTCCCTACGGTGCGCTGTGCTTTGGCAACTAAGACGCCTCCCGCTTCTTTGGCCCGCCGTTTCAGTGCTTCTTTGGGTGCCGTATCCCCCAAGACATAACCGGCCACTTGCAGTCCACTGCGTACCGCTTGTTTGCCAATCGCTTTCACTCCACTCGTCACCAAGGGCAGGAACGTTTTGACGATGCTCCCGAGTATGTTCCCCGGCCCATGTCCTCGCTGCATGCGTGCACCACTAAAGACGGGAAGGCCACCCCCGGCCTGTTGGGCATAATAGTCCATATAGCTGCGTGCATCGCACTCGTAAGGGACCTTCATTATACAAAGTGGGGAGCACGTGCTTGTCTAAAATGAAGTGTCAGCACCGCTTTTCCTCGTTCGAATGCCACCGGTCGTCCCGTGTCATCTCTTATATCCACCGTGATAGTGTTGATGCCGGTTTGTCGTACGGGTAGGTAGAGCATGTGGGTGAAACTGTGGGTGACTTGATCTCCATACTTCTTTTTAATGGGGACCACCCGTAACAGAGGTGTGTTGACATCTCCGACAATGTGGTTGTCGACCACGTCCGAGTAGACGTAGAGTCCGTACATACCCGACTTCATATCCATCGGGGTCTGGCCATGGTCCTCGGATGGACCCGTGTAGGTCGCGTGAGCGAGACCCAGCATTTGCTGTAGGATAGGACTCAGTACGACACTCACGTTGGCGGTGAGGAGGATCTGTGCCTTGCCGTTGTGTGCGTTGCAATCGAAGTCCACGTGATTCTTGAAGGGAAAGGATTTGATGGGTTTTGAAACATTCGTGACCTCCCGTAGAGCCTTATAATGCAACAGTCTTGTCAGCCCCTTTATGAACTCCTTGGGGGTATCGTATTGGCCTTCGGGGAGGGTGAGTCGGGTGTTTTTGCCTTCGTGGGTCACCTCGTACCACACTTCATTGGCTCGCACGTTGTACCACGAGTAAGGGTATTGGATATCCACGAGGCCACATTCCCATCGTCCAGGTAAATGCAACGGTTGCGGTAACTGGGTGACGTACTTGGCCAAGGTGTTGTCAAGAAACACATCCAGCGAACTGTTACTGGGTAGGGTGAGATAAAACATGGCGACTGAGCTGTCCTGCTGCTGCTGCTGGTTTTAATAGGTGTTCCAGGACTTGGGCGGTTGTGTCCGGCGTCGTGCTCGTCGCGGTGACTTGCTACTTGTCACGGCTCTGGAGATGTGGGGTGTCTTGACCAGGGGTGGTTTTTTAAAGGTCTGAAAAGAAGGTGCCCGTTGTGGTGGTGTTTTGGGGGGTGACTCCGGTTCCCATTCGGCTTCCCAAGAAGGTAGTGGGTCACTCGGCGATTGCTGGGTCAGCTGCATCCAGGCCCAGCGCTGGGGATTCCCCACCAATTCCTGTGGTACATGCATGTCTTTCAAACCTTGAGCGAAGACATCCCATTCTCGAGGACCCGTGTGCGACCTGCGTTGACGCATCAGGTCATTCACTAAATCCGCCGGAGACCACCTGATTCTGTGCCAGGAGTTCGCCTTTATCATTCCAAGTCATGTTAGGATTGTGTTCATCCGTTGTAATACCAGGCCAGCTTGTTTCTTGAACGATGCAGGTACACTCTTCAGCACTTCGTCTTCGACCCACTGTGGGGTTGTGGGTGGTACCCCTGGTAATGGCAGCTGTTGGAGCGGTGCTGAGGTCGGCGGTGTGTCACGTGGTGGTGGTGGTGGTGGTGCTGGGGTAGAGAGGGTTTTGTATTGGTCCATGAACGTCATGTACCGTTGAAGTGTCTCATTGTACCGTTGTACTTTCTCACTGTCGCTTAACCCCGGTCTCTGTAAGAGCTGTTGCATCTCTTCATCAAGAGTGTTTATGGTCTTCACCATAGGTGGGACAGGGTAGGGCGATTGGCGGTTTTGAAGGAACCGTGGTTCGACGAGGACCATTTTTTTCGTGTGGTTCATTGTCGGCCGAAGAGTCCGCTCAATACTGGACCCAACACGGAAGCGGCCAACGGTGCTAAGATGGCCCCGAGAAAGCCGCCTTTCTGTAACACCTTTTTCTTTTGTGTTTGAGAGACTCGCTTCTGGACTAGGGTTCGGAGACCTGTCCCATGCTTGGCCAACTTGGTCTTCTGAGCCGGAGTCAGTGGTACGTTGCCTTTTAACAGGTTGTATCCGATCTCGCGCAGACAGCGTTCAAGGTCAGGGTCCGCATCGCGTACAATGGTTCGGACCAACTCGGGTGGGGGCGTCTTCAATACACGGAGTGTCGGAGCGTGCTTCCGTACTCGCGCAGACATCATGTACAACTAATGCTAGAACCCACAACCCTGTTCTTTTTATCTACTTCAGAGAACAGAGACAAAGTCAGCCATGCTGTGGTATTAATTCTTTTTATTATCCTCATCATCAAACACACACAGTCCAGCTGGGGGCGCCACTGTGGGTGTGTTTACATTATTTTTGCATGTACACGTGGTGCGTCTCTCCGGGAAAGATGCCGGTCCGTAGTCGGGGGTGGCTTGCTTGAGGTCGAAGAGCATATACCCGTGCTGAGGGGTTGTCGCATCTTTGAAGGCTTCTAACGCAAACGGTGTGCGGCCGGGATACATTTGTCTCGTCAGGTGCAGCAGTTGAGTGGTATCTCTCGGGTTTTTGAAGACCACCAGGTAGTGGGCCTTTAAGCTGATGTTCCAATGTTCTTTGTTTTTACTGAATAGATTCTGCACAATGTAGATGATGCTGAGCCGTCGATGATGGCTGACGTTGGTAAAGAGTTGGGTGACCCGCGCATCCGTCTCCGCCATGAGATCATCCAGAACCACCAAGGTGTCGGGTTCCAAATCGGCCAGGTTGGGTAGGCCTTCCACGAACGTGATATGGGGCATTGCTGCATACGCTGCCTGCCTTTCTCCATAACACCACACCACTCGGGCAATGGGAAGGGTGATCATGCTGTCGGCGTTTTGAAGGAGCTTCCTGACGAAGTGCGTTTTGGCGGAGCCCGTCGCTCCTGCGATGACGCAAGTGGAGGGATGCTGCCAACGAGGGTCCATGGTTCGAGCTGTATGCGCTGTCGTGGTAGCCCGTTCTTGCAAATTTGGTACGAGTGAACTGGAGTGGTGGTGTGTACAACGTCAGTCGTTGTCTGTTCACTGTGAGTGACGATGGTGGTGGGTACAACGTCGGTCGTCGTTGTCTGTTCACTGTGAAGGATAAAATCCCGTGGGGTTTCAGACGTAGTGGGTGTGCTTGGTGTAGGTGTGGACTGTATACTTGGTGTGGAGCTCGATGTGACTTGTACACGGGGTGTGGTGGTGGTGATGACTGGGCTCGATACGGAGTTGACTGGTGCTATCTGTAGACTGATTTCACTGGTGGCTGGTGTTCTCAGTTGGTTAAGTAGCGTGCTGACATAGGCTACGTCGTAAAACACACCTCCGTACAACACACTCAGCAGGGTTAGCACTATCACCACAAAGCCCACTTGCGCATTGCGCGTTTTGGGAGACGCTGTGTTCAGAGGCAGCTGCTGTTTGTCCATAGCACTGTGGTCGAACGTGGAATGAAGGATGACGGCAGTGGTATCTGGCTTTATAGTCGTTTCACCTGGTTGGCAGCGACCCAGGAATTGAAGGAACTGGGCCAGCCTTGCCATTTGACGACATGAAACAGTTTGCCACGTCGACGTTCCGTTTTCAAAATCTGCTCCACCGTGTAGTAGTCTTCCTGTGTTTTTACGACAGGCTGTAATTCCGTCTCGTAAAACGTCCCTAGCCTCTACCCCTAACCCCTAACCCTAATCCTAACTTCCAGTTCATAGACTCGCTGCTGCCGGGGTAGGCGCCGTTTAATCAAGAAGTGCTCATCGCTCCAGTTGGGCAAGTAACTTTTCTCAAATTGACCTTTGACTTTACTGATCCGTACAGGGCCCCCGACCTTGAACACCTCTTTCGGCGTTCGCTGCTATTGTCTAGGGTACAAGACGCGCCGGACTTGTGCTTCATTGCGTTGGGACATGGTAATGGGGGCTCTCTCTATACTCCGGTGATAGGCTCGATTGTAACCACTCACAAGTTTCGGGAGAACATCGATGTACCGCCTTGTATTCTTATACGTGAAATATTTATACATGCGCGCGACCAGCAAACATCTCCACGGTCTTCCACGAGGGTGACTTTATCTTCATAGACGTGTAACCCACCCGGGGTGTAAGGGGAATGATGGCTCTTAGAACTGGTGACATGGTTCACCCAATGACGATCGGTGAATGACACACCCTTTGACTGTCTCTCGTATTTATGGTCAGGTCCCTCGGTGACATGATTGACACAATGACGATCGGTGAATGACGCACACTGTGACTGGTCCTCGTATTTATGGTCAGGTCCCACTGTCAATGCCACAGCGCCAGGGTCAATAGGGCACAGACCATGACTAGGCCAACCAGCTGGTTCCGGCGTGATCGCTCGTGGTCCATAGCCCGAGCATCAAGGATGGTTGTCATAGTCCAGTAGTGGTGAGTGATGGCACACCTCTCCATCGAGTGCACTCTGTCGAGGACCGCTTCTGTGAACTCTTTCAGGATCTGGCGTCGCCCCTCGTTGTCGTCGCCATCTGCAAACATGGACCGAACCACTGCTCGGTAACCCGTGAGCGAATTAACCACGGTCGCATGCTGTAAAATGCGAGTCGCATAGGGATGGGTCTCCGTCATGGCTCAGCAACCGTAGGAATGGGGGTGTGAGATCCAGAGGGACGTGTTTTATAGACCATGTCACACATGCGCACCTAGACGTAGCTCTGCGGGTGTAGTCCGTGATACGTACTATTCTGATGGGTTAGTCCAAAAAAGAGAGCAACAAGAACACAGATTACCGGTCAGTCCTTTTATTATGCGTGAATCGGGCGTAATGATAGCACATGTACTGACATGTCTGTGGGGGTTTTCCACAATTTCGCTGACGTCCGTGTCTTTTCGGGCACGTCCATGTCTTTCGGGTACGTCCGTGTCTTTTCGGTGACGTCCGTGTCTTTTCGGTGACGTCCGTGTCTTGTGACGTCCGTGTCTTTTCGGGTACGTATGAGAGTCTTGAGGGGGCGACTGTATGTGGCGAGTTGACTGTGGATGTTTTTTTCAGTGATCTTTCATCCGGGCACTTCACGTCTGCGCCTGCATCGGGGTATTATGAGGGTCTTGAGGGGGACACTGTATGTGGTGAGTTGTGTGTGTTTCTGTGACGTCCGCGCCTGCATCCGGGTATGTATTTTTCGCTGAAGTCCGCGCCTGCACCCGGGATGCGCCTGCATGTAGGTGAATAAAAGTGGGAATTTTTTAGGGCATTGCTGCATTCATTGGCCTGCTTCACTAGCCTGCCTCACCAGCCTGAACCACTCTGACAAGAGGAGCTACTTGCCTGAGTCTCCCCAGTGCAACCTCGCCAGCCTGATGTTCACTTGCACAACTTGCCAGAAGCAGTTTACTCGTCTAGATAATTTACGTCGCCACGAGACTTCCACCCACAACGATACACGGTATACTTGTATAACCTGCGCACGGTCATTCAATCGGGAGGATAATTTACTGCGCCATGAAGGCTCATTCTACGAGGGGACGACGGAACAACGTAACGATTGGGACGACAAACGACCCAGTCAGTTAAGACGGCATCAGCGTTTGATTCATACCCCGTCTCTACGGTTTGGGCGACAACTTCCCACTAAAGAGGCACCCAGGAGGATCAGACCCAGTGAAGATGAGCCCGTAGAGACGAATGCCACTAGTGATGCGATCACAGAGACCCCGACTATACCCACAGTTAAGAAGAGCATAGTTATCCAGCCAGTCCCTAG
The DNA here is from genome assembly GCA_036873755.1 of Hanleya hanleyi. Taxonomy (NCBI): domain Eukaryota; kingdom Metazoa; phylum Mollusca; class Polyplacophora; order Lepidopleurida; family Hanleyidae; genus Hanleya; species Hanleya hanleyi. The sequence continues at coordinate 19,616 of JAVTVY010010427.1, read as the reverse complement.
CATTACTGTTGCCAGTCATAGGCCTGACGACATCGAACATTTTCTGGAAGATGCAGTGAATGTTCCTAGCGATCTGCTATAGGACGCCCATCCAGTGAGTGACATTTATCGGCGCCAATGGCCCATGATACGGCACGTTTTCTACCGTGATCGCCTCATTCCAGATATCTACAATTTCCCACTGACCAACGTCACCCGTCCACGCAGCTACGTGGAAGCCATCTTCAATGACCAAGCTACGGTCTTCAAATTGAATGTCGCTTTCGGGTACATCTTACGTCACAAAGAGACGGACCAGTTACGGTATTATTATGCCAGTAATAACAACCATGTGTTTGACCAGTCGTTCACCATCAATAACCGGGCGTCGCTAGAGACGATGCTAGAGAAACTGGACACCGTGGATCCCTTGAGATGGGCACATCGTCAACGCCCCAACACGCAATGGGCCGTAGAGAGGGCCACCAATGCTACGTTCTTCGTTACCAAGCTGACCGACCACCCCCATCGGCTGAATGCGTCACCCTTGCATTGATGCGATCGTTGACTTGAGCTCAGTAAACACTTGTACCTAATGTGACGGTGCGTTAAATAATAAAACATGGTGTTTTGATATTTCAATTTGTTTTGCTATGAACATACTAAACATACCCAGGGCGGCTCCCCCAGCCTGGGTATGATGTAACATTGGGGATAATAAATTGTATAAAAATTGCTGAACTTGTTGTTATTCACGACAACCGCTTTCCGCTATACTTGGAGGGAGGGAGGGAATTTGGCTTACTGTCCCACTCAAGTTTGTTTCACTCATATGGTGGCAGTCAGTTTGGTTGGTGGAAACCCGCGTGCGCGCTGCGGCTCGGGGCGGGCCGGGGAAAACCCGGATGTGAAAGAGGTCCCGGATGTTGAAAAGCTCCCGGATCTTCTAGTACATGCATTCCATACCTCTAAGGAAAAAAATTAGAACTCTTCTGTGTTCCGAAGTCATTCTGAAAACCGGAAGTCACGTCACACACCACCCACCAAATCACGTGACCTGCGCAGCAGAATGGAAACGACACACTAGTCCAGGCGGAAGCCCCTCTCACATAGGCTTCACATGGATACCTCGCCCGATCCAATCGGCCCACTAGTGGCCCACCTATAGACCCCAACACGTCTATGTCCATACCCGTTCCCACAATTTCCTGTCTGCGCATGCGCAGAATGGAAACGACACACTAGTCCAGGTGGATGCTCCCTCACGAATGCTTCACATGGATACCTCGTACGACTTCATCGGCCCATTAGTGACTCACCTAGGCCCCAGAACGTCTATTTCCATACACTTTCTCTACTGCGCATACGCAGGATGACGTCCGTTCCATTTCACACCCAGCCCGGTGTATACTCCCTCATGTGTGCTTTACATTGATACCTCACTCGATCCAATCGGCCCAATAGTGGCCCACCTAAACCCCAAAACGACTATTTCCGTACGCTTTTCCCACAATTCCCTGTCTGCCCATGCGCAGAATGTTGAAAACGAACGACACACCAGCCCAGGTGGATGCTCCCTCACGACTGCTTCACACTGATACCTCATACGACTTCATCGGCCCATTAGTTACAACACATATAAGGGAAGTGTGAGGTGTTAGTGGCCCACCTAGACCCCAAAACGTCTATTTCCATACCCTTTCTCAACTGCGCATGCGCAGAATGACGTCAGTTCCACCTCACACCCAGCCCGTTGGATACTCCCTCACGACTGCTTTACATTGATACTCACTCGACCCAATCGGTCCATTAGCGGGCCCTACAGATTGCCGAACAGTCTCAGTCTCACGAACAGACTACTTTCGGTCCGCGGAGGCAGACCGCATCACCGCCAGACCGCATCACCGCGGAGGAATCCATGCCCCCAAGGTCACGCCCCATTCACCCAGACCGGAAGTGACGTCATACACTTGCGCAGAGCACTCCTGCGCACACCTCCTCATGACCTCATTTCTGCGCACACAACTTTCTCGCGCATGCGCACTGAGCCCAATGAGCCTCGAAATCCCCTTATACTACTACTGGTGTAAGTCACATACCAAATCTGAGAAGAATCTGATGAGCAGTTCCCAAATTATTGCCCGGAAACAAATTTTTCCACCAGGAGGCGCCACCTGTAGGCAGAAGCGGGCAAAATACAATCCCAATGTTATCTGCATACCAAATTTGAGAAGAATCTGACGAGGGTCCTCAAAATATTGCCCGGAAAGCAAATTTAGATTTTGACACCAGGTGGCGCCACCTCTAGGCGCAAGTTGGAGAAATGCATTCTCAAGCGACATTTCATGTCAAGGTACATTCATACCAAATTTAAGAAGAATCCGATGGGTGGTTCTCAAGTTATTACCCGGAAGCAAATTTGTGGGTTTGCCACCAGGTGGCGACACCTGTGAGTGCAAGTGAGCGAAAGGCAATCCCAAGCATGGTACATGCATGCCAAATTTGAGAAGAATCCGATGAGCGTTTCTCATGTTATTACCCAGAAAGGTAGGGTATTTCAAAAAAATTCGACCAAGTGTTTCTAAGTTATATCACTTGCAGCACGGAATAATGGAATGCACTCTAGTGGTGCCATCTCCAGGCGGATTTTGCTGAAACGCAGCACCAACTGACGTTCTGTCGCAAGGAATGCATTTGCCGAATTTCGGAGGAATCCGACAAATCGTTTCGAAAGTTATCGCTCGCGAAGGATTTTAACAGACATCCACGGACATGCACTGAAGAGTGGAACAAGACCCAGTGGCGCCGCCTACAGGCAGATCTTGCTGAAACGCAATACCAATCGACGTCTTGTCGCAAAGAATGCAGATGCCAAATTTCGGAGGAATCCGACAAAGCATTTAGGAGTTATCGCTTGCGAAGTATTTGAACGAACATTCACGGACAAGCACAGAGGATTGGAACAAGAGGCAGTGGCGCCACCTTCAGGCGGATCTTGCTGAAACGCAATACCCACCGACGTCTTGTCGCAAAGAATGCAGATGCCAAATTTCAGAGGAATCCGATAAAGCATTTGGAAGTTATCGCTTGCGAAGTATTTGAACAGACATCCACGGACACATAGAAGCAAGAACCATTTTAAAGTCTCCTGCCGCGTTGCGGCGGGGGACAAAAGGCAAAGTTTTTAAATCCCCATTTTTCTGCTCTCAAGCACCATTTCCGGGGTAAGGAAACACCGATACCAGAGTTTCAATCATTTGTGTTTTGAAATCCCGCAATGTGTGTTTGAAAACGCGCCATGTTGTTCGAAACACTATATTTGAGGCACAGAAACACCGATACAAGGGTTTCAAACACTGGTGTTTTGAACCCCCATAACGCGGATTTGGGCGTTTATTCACCGACTCCCAAGTTTGATCTATCAAAAATGATATACCGGTACTGTAATGCTCAAACTATCACAAGAAATTAGCACAACCGGATATTTTCAACTAAATGATACCGGTAATTGTTTAATTTGCCGTTGTTATTTTCTTGAAATTTCCAATCTAGTCTCTGGGAGGTCAGTTTTTCGAAATACCGGCATTTCGAGATAAGGGACATACATTCAAGGTACACCTAAAATGGATGGGGACGGTGTGCTAAAGTACCCGATATACAGTGTTTTAGAGAATCCCCACTATCATCCGAAGATCATTGAGGTACGTGTCGATTTAATGGAAGACTTATTGAAGTTTTCAATAAAAGCACCTACACTAAGTAAGGATTACTTTACCCTGTTATCGATATCCATGTTTGGCATAACATCCAGAAAGTTATTTTCTTTTGAAAATCTATCATTCTTTCTGACCACCGGTACATGCTGTTATGCTTATTCGCCGTGTCATGTTGTAAGATATGAGCATCTTATGATAATTGGTTTTCTACAAGTTATTCAGATATAAGCATCTTATGATAATAAGTTTTCTACAGTTAAATATTGTATGATAGTCTTGATGTCATATATGATGCCTGCCTGTATGGTTTTTAATAACATCGTAGTACCCCGGTTTTATGATTTGTTTGACATTTTCAGTATCCTGTTTGGAATGTTAAAAGTATGGGGGAATGTTTTTAACCACATTTATTTGTGAGAATCAATTCTGAACATATAAACCGTTTATGTAAGTACAATGATTTAACCTTCAGTTTGATGGTTGTGGTATGCAATGTGACAGTTCAATGATATGTCTGTCCAAATAGTACTTAAGCTAAGTACATCCTTGTCGGGTTAAACTGACATTAGAATTGTATAAAACGGAATGAACGGCATATTGCAGGCAGATATTAACACCACGTCTCCCTGATGGTAGATCCATCTTGTATCGTTAGAAGCTCGATCATGCTTCCAATAACAGTGTGCTAACTCCAGTTTCGGCAAAATGACTGACTACAGAATAGTCTGGATGTTGATGTGGTTACCCTAGTCTGCCTGCCAAATAGTGCCGGTCGTTCCTAATTTAGGTGGATTGAATCTATAATAAATCGGCTTAATATTCAGCAGACGTTTTCGTTGCCTCCTCGTCTTCTCGCAACTTTCACAATGGCGAGCTTGCCAGGATAAAGACAATTGTCTTTTGGATACAACTACAAGATCGTGAGAAGACAGCTTAAGACGATCGACCGAGAACATTGAGAGTACTAATTTTTGGACAAAATGGCTGAGCCAGAAAAACTGCAAGAGCTCCAGACCATTGCTCAAGGCGTCACGAAACTTGTGGACAATCTGTCAACTGATATTCAGGCCAAGGACAATCGTTAATTGTAAAGAGAACAGGTAAAGTACCTTCCTTCCTTTTTGAACCTACTGCGGTATAACAGACGGTGATTAAGTCACCCAGACGAGGACGGTGACTGATGAAAACATTTGGTGCCCTTGTTTTTTTGATCATGGTGAAATGTATGACCCTGTTCAACTCCTCCTTGAACTGCCTTGTAATTCTGACTGGAAAGAATTCGGAACTGATGTCTACAACTGCCATGAGTGATGTCCATCTCAGTGATAAAATTTCGACCCAAACACCGTTCATCCTATAGCATCGACATGTTTTTCCTCTTCCTTGGTGACGTGACAGCGTGTGCCAGAAACAATATCTATACAGGTACAGTTTGATTCGTTTAATTTAATAGAGCCTTGTAAATGGCCGTAGTGATTAAAAAAATAACTGTGTTGTGGTATATTCTCTGCCTGGACTTCCTTGAACTTTCTGTCTGACGTCAAGTTCCCACTGATTGGCATAGTGCGTGTGATGAACAGTGTGTAATGTACAGGACTGGGTCATGCCTTACGAACTCTAACTCTAAGACAGTGTATTCTGATAAATTTCTTGGAACATTCTGAACTGAATCCTCAGACAGGTTTGTAAGCATGTATTGAACGCGAGGTTTAACCCTTAACTTTCTCTCTCTCTCTCTTGAACGATCATGTTATATGTGCCATAATGATGCCTTATATGAACTTTTGACATTTCTCGTATATTGTGCATGTTTTGGTGTATTGTTGATAATACTGCAATTCAATTCAATTCAATGTTTATTGTACTGAACACCCTAGATAGGGCAGAGTACATGAAGAATCAGTGAGGTTGATGAATCAATGATAAAACAGATAGATTGCATGGATTCCTTTGTGACTGATAAATTTAGTGATTTGCAGATTGATAAATCTATCCTTTGAAGTTTGAACGAGAAACTTGTAATGTGGATTCACAATGATTTTTCTTTGTTGATTTTTTTTGTTAGGATATTTGTCGCGATCAGTTTCCATAATAGCTAGTGTTTGAGCTAAATGAAACTAGGATAATCGCGTGTACACTGAGTACTTGATGTACTAGTGGTTTGTAGCATATGAATGCTTGGAATAGGCTGTGAAAGCCTGGTGGATGTGAGCTGATGAGCCCCCACAATTCCTGATTAGGCCATAGAAGCCTGGATATTTCGTTATTTGTTTATTTTTTGTATTGTTGTTTGGATCCTCAGATATAAGTCTAAGATGTTGGATGACAAATTGGTTTTGATAATTAACACGTATTGACAACTTCGTTAAGTGTCCATGTCAACCATAAGCTTTTAGCTTTCATAATGATTTATCTTGCATGTAGGTTGGAGTTTTTGACATTTTGTTTTGATTTTCATGAACATGTAATGTGTTGATAAACTAGTTTGGATTTGAGGCTGATGTATGAATTTTCCGGCAATTATTTTGCTATGGTGTTTTGAGCACATTGTTTTGACGTGTCCACACTTGTCATTGACTGGCACGTGTCTCACATACCTAGAATACTTTCATTGAGCAATGATAGTAAATACGGCCTTGTGGCCTTACGCAATGAATATGGACTACGGTAATTGAATAAATTGTTTCCGGTATTCGTCCGATATTTCTGATAACGACCTTGGCTATTCATAATGGACTATTCTTCGACATTTCATTATTGTTCTTGCTGCCTTTATGTATTTGTCACTGGACTGGCAGGGTGCATACTGTCTGTTCCTAAAGGAGGGAGATGTGTTGGTTTTTCCCTTTTGTCTGGTATGATCAACCAGCTAAGTGGTACAACACATCTGGCTTCCTTGCCCATTCATCGTTTTCTTGACATGTATTTTCTTGTATATTCTTATTGTAGTTGTATGGCACTTTACAAGGTGCCATTCAACTTTAGAATAGTGGAGATATGTAAGATATGAGCATCTTATGATAATTGGATATGTAAGATATGAGCATCTTATGATAATTGGTTTTCTACAAGTTATTCAGATATAAGCATCTTATGATAATAAGTTTTCTACAGTTAAATATTGTATGATAGTCTTGATGTCATATATGATGCCTGCCTGTATGGTTTTTAATAACATCGTAATACCCCGGTTGTATGATTTGTTTGACATTTTCAGTATCCTGTTTGGAATGTTAAAAGTATGGAGGAATGTTTTTAACCACATTTATTTGTGAGAATCAATTCTGAACATATAAACCGTTTATGTAAGTACAATGATTTAACCTTCAGTTTGATGGTTGTGGTATGCAATGTGACAGTTCAATGATATGTCTGTCCAAATAGTACTTAAGCTAAGTACATCCTTGTCGGGTTAAACTGACATTAGAATTGTATAAAAAGGAATGAACGGCATATTGCAGGCAGATCGTAACACCACGTCTCCCTGATGGCAGTCCCATCTTGTATCATTAGAAGCTCATGCTTCCAATAATAGTGTGCTAACTCCAGTTTCGGAAAGATGACTGACTACAGAACAGTCTGGATGTTGATGTGGTTACCCTAGTCTGCCTACCAAATATTGCCGGTCGTTCCTAATTTAGGTGGACTGAATCTACAATAAATCGGCTTAATATTCAGCAGACGTTTTCGTTGTATCCTCTCTCATCTTTAAGACGTTGTCAATACTTCGGTATCTTTAGAAGTCGGACCTGTTGGACTATTATTGTTTAAGGTTTTGTGAAGACGATCCCTGTGTCTTGAGACGACCAATGCGTTACAACATCTTAAAGATCACGCGCACAAGCCCTGTCGTCTTATAAGACGCGCAAATTTCACAGTGTGTGCTATTCATATAGTACCACTAAGACATTTTGAAGTAGCTCATTATTTTGTATCTCGAACTACCAAAATTGCATGCTATCCTGCTGCAACGATATTTGGGATTTTGAAACCCAATACCAAATAGTGTTTTGAAACCCATGATGCAGGTTTTCCAAAAAAGAAAAGTAGGTTTCTGAAAAACCAAGTGGACGGAGTTCAGAACACCACTTCTGGTTGCAGCTGGGTTTCACCCACTTTGGGGGTTTTGAAAAACTTCCTTTTTACAGTGTACCTTGCAAAATATGGTGGTATCATGGGTCAAATGTGGGAGCAATTTATATTTCTATTAACAATCTAAATCGTATACGAGCTAACCATATATCAGTTTCAGACATGGACATCCATTGTATATCTGTGCCCAATAGTAGTAGTATGACGCGAAAAAAGGTCTTATTGGCCTCAAAAATTTGCATATGACCTCTGTGACGTCATACACAGCCAATCAGAAGCGAGTATTTTGACAAAACTACCCCAACACAGAAGAGTTTCAATTTAGGGGAGGTAACTCTTGATGTCCTTTGTGATTTTTGGCAAATGTCGGATTATCTTCCCTGATTCGAACATTTGCATATTAAAGCTATACGAGAAAATGCCTGTATGGGGCATGGATGGTCCGATGGGGTCGAGTGAGGTATCAAAGTGAAGCATTCGTGAAGGGGCATCTGATGGGCCGGGTGCTGGGTTGAAATATGGGCATTCTGCGCATGCGCGGTGGCCAAAGGGTATGGAAATAGACGTTTTGGGATGTAGGGGAGCCACTAATGATCCGATGGAGTTCAGTGAGGTATCATTGTGAAGCTTATGTGAGAGGGCATCGGAGGGGCTGGGTGTGGGGTTGAAATAGCGTCATTCTGCGCATGCGCGGTGGACCAAGGGTATGGAAATAGACGTTTTGGAGCTAGGGGAGCCCCTAGTGGGCCGATGGGGTCGTATGAGGTATCAATGTGAAGCATTCATGAAGGGGCATTTGACTGGACTAGTGGCTCGAGCGTTTTCACCATTATGCGCATGCGCAGACAGGGAATTATGGGAAAAGGGTATGGAAATAGACATTTTGGGATCTAGGGGAGCCCCTAGTGGGCCGATTGGGTCGAGTGAGGTATCCATGTGAAGCATAGGTGAGAAGCCATCTGCCTGGACTAGTGGATCGGGCGTGGTCACCATTCTGCGCATGCGCAGACAGGGAATTGTGGGAAAAGGGTATGGAAATAGACGTTTTGGGATCGAGGTAAGCCCCTAGTGGGCCGATTGGGTCGAGTGAGGTATCCATGTGAAGCATAGGTGAGGGGGCATCTGCCTGGACTAGTGTCTGGTCCGTGTTTAACATTCTGCGCATGCGCAAACAGGGAATTATGGGAAAAGGGTAAGGAGATAGACGTTTTGGGATCTAGGGTAGCCCCTAGTGGGCCGATTGGGTCGAGTGAGGTATCCATGTGAAGCAGTCGTGACGGGGCATCTGCCTGGGCTAGTGGCTGGTCCGTGTTCAACATTCTGCGCATGCGCAGACAGGGAATTATGGGAAAAGGTATGGAGATAGACGTTTTGGGATCTAGGGAAGCCCCTAGTGGGCCGATTGGGTCGAGTGAGGTATCCATGTGAAGTACATATGAGGGGGCATCTGACTGGACTAGCAGCTCGTGCGTTGTCACCATTCTGCGCATGCGCAGACAGGGAATTGTGGGAAAAGGGTATGGACATAGACGTTTTGGGGTCGACATGGGCCACTATGGGTCCTATGGAGTCGTATGAGGTATCCATGTAAAGCATTCGTGAAGGCGCATCCGACAGGATGGGTGACACATGGAACTGACGTCATTCTGCGCATGCGCAGTAGAGCAAGTGTATGTAAATAGACGTTTTGGGATCTAGGTGAGCCCCTAATGGGCCGATGGAGTTGTATGAGGTATCAATGTAAAGCAGGCGTGAAGGAGCATCTGCCTGGACTAGTGTAGCGTCCGCATTCACCCCGTTTTTGGGGTTTAGGTGGGCCACTAGTGGTCTGTTGGAGTCGAGTGAGGTATCAATGTGAAGCACACGTGAGGGTGCATCCGACTGAGTGGGTGTGGGGTAGGAATATCGTCATTCTGCGCATGCGCAGGCAGACCCTAGTATGGAAATATACATTTTGGGGCCGATGTGAACCACTAGTGGTCCAAATGGGTTGTGGGAGGTGTCAAAGTAAAGCTTTTGTCGGGTAGAGTCAGAATGGCGTGTTTTTTTATTGCAAGTCGAGTCAATCTGCGCATGCGCAGTTGGGTGTAGTAAGTAAAGTGGCCATTTTGGGGAAGTGAAGGAAAGTATTTGGTGTAGAGATGGACCACTATTGCTCCGAATGCATCGTGTGGGGTGTCATTTTGTAGCTCTCGGGGTGTAGATCCCGATTTGTGAGCTGTCCACGTCATCTGTGATGTCATGGGTGACGTCATCAGGACGAGTAGTAGCGCAAGTGAGCATTTTGGTACAGTGAAGGAAGGTATTTGGAATGGAGAGGGGCCATCCTTGGTCCGAATGCGTCGTGAAAAGTGTCATCTTGCAGTTCTCGGGGTGTAGACTCCATTTAGGGGATGTCCACAGCATCTGTGACGTCATCAGTAAGGAGTAGTAGCGAAACAACATGTTTTATAATTGGCTCAGTGCCAATTTTTCCCACGATTTGCGGGATATCCACAGCATCTGTGACGTCATTGGTGACGTCATCAGTACGAGTAGTAGCGTAAGTGGGCATTTTGGGTCAGTGAAGGAAGGTATTTGGTCTAGAGATGGATCATCCATATCTGTCATGCATTATACCATATCTTTGCTGTATTATACCATATCTGTCTCGCATCATACCAAATCTGTGCTGTATTATACCACATGAATAACAATAAGTTCAGCAGTTCATACAGTTTATTATCCCCAATGTTACATCATACCCAGGCTGGGGGAGCCGCCCTAGGTATGTTTAGTATGTTCATAGCAAAACAAATTGAAATATCAAACACCAAGTTTTATTATTTAACGCACCGTCACATTAGGTACAAGTATTTACTGAGCGCAACTCAACGACCAGCATGTAGACATATAGAGTCTGTACGGCATGGTATGGTATTCATCAGTGCACGGGTGACGTGTTCAACCGATGGGTTGGTCGGTCAGCTTGGTCACGAAAAACGTAACATTGGTGACCCTCTCCACTATCCACTTGGTGTTGGGGCGTTGTTGTTGGGCCCATTCGAAGGGATCCACGGTGTCCAGTTTCTCCAGCATCGTCTCTAGTGACGCCCTATCCGTGATGGTAAACGGTTGGTCAAATACCCGGATGTTACTGCTCGGGTAAAAGTATCGGACTTGGTCTGTCTCCTTATGCTGCAGCACATAACCAAACCCAGATTTAATTTGAAGGACGTAGCTTGGTCATTGAAGATGGCTTCCACGTAGCTGCGTAGATGGGCGAGGTCGGTCAGTCGGAAATTGTAGATATCTTGAATAGGGCGATGACGGTGGAAACAGTGCCGTATCATGGTCCAATGGCGCCGATAGATGTCACTCACTGGATGGGCGTCCTGTAAGAGATCGCTAGGAACAGTTATGGGCTCGTCCAGAAAATGTTCGATGTCGTCAGGCGTATGACTCGAAACCGTAACGCTGGGGTCCATCTGGACTGTGGGTATAGGCGGATTCTTCGTCATCGCATCACCACTGGCGTTCGACTCCCCGGGTTCATCTTCACTGGGTTTGAACTTCCGCGGCTCCTCTTTAGTGGAAAGTTGTCGTCCAAACCGTAGAGACGGGGCATGAATCAAACGTTGGTGCTGTCTTAACCGACTGGGTCGTTTGAAGAGTCGACCACAATCGTAGCATTGTACCTTCGCACCCTCGTGGAGTGCCCTCTCATGGCGCAGTAAGTTATCCTCCCGATTGAATGACCGTGAGCAGATTATACAAGTATACCGTGCATCGTTGTGGGTGGAGGCCTCATGGCGGCGCAAGTCGTGCAGACGAATAAACTGCTTCTGGCAAGTTGTGCAAGTGAACATCTTGGTGGCTGACACAGTGTCTGATGAAACGGCCAGGCCGCCTCCCTTTTATAGCACGCTAGCTGGTCATCTATTTTTAGCTGGTGATCTATTCGGAGCTCCAAGCGCTCCGGAGTGTACCTGCGTACGATGACGTCACTTCCGAGTAGCGCAGGGTCAAAGATCACTTCCCTGGGTACTGTAGTTTTACATCCGGGTCCTCATCTTACATCCAGTTCCTCATCTTACATCCGGGTTTTTCCATGTTTACTGTCACGTGACCGGAACCGGAAGACTCACTCACTCACACACTCACCGTCGTTAGTGCGTCCATGCGTTAAGACGGGCGTTGGGGACGCCTCAAAGATGTTGGGAAAGCCTCTCCGAGTTCCAAGAGCTCCGGAGCGCCGAGCTTCAAGAGCTCCGGAGCTCCGAGCTCCGAGTTCCAAGAGCTCCGGAGCTCCGACACTCGCTCACGCACGCACTCACTCACTCACACTCAACTCACTCACTCACTCCCTCACTCACTCACTCACTCACTCACACTCACTCATATGTACAGACACCACCACACACCAATAATACCACCACACACACACACCACCACCACCACCAACGCCACCACCAACGCCACCAACGCCACCACCAACGCCACCAACGGCACCACCAACGCCAACACCAACGCCACCAACGCCACCACCAGGCGTTGACGGTGGTGGTGGTAGCTCCCGTGTGGCAGAACTCTTGGATCGGAGCTCTCGGAGCTCAAAGCTTGCGGCGCTCGGAAATGACGTCATCGCAGGCATGCGCGTGTACCTGTGCTGCACACTCGGAGCTCCGGAGCTCTTGGGGCTCGGAGCTGGTGCACCGTGTACCCTAGGATGTTCACGAATGTTCCACCATCCCCGACTTCTACCAGGCCCAGGTCCAGAAGCTCTCATGTCCTGCATGTGAATAGTCATATTGTGTGTGTATTCATGTGTATATGCGTCTGTGTCTGTGTGTATGTGTGTGCGTCTGTGTGTATGCGTGTATGTGCGTGTGGGTTTGTGTGTTTGGGTGTATGCTTGCGTATATGCATGTGTGTGTGTGTGTGCGTGTGTGTGTGTGTGTGTGTGCAGCATGTATGTGTGTGTATGCGCCTGTGTGTATGCGAGTGTGTCTGGGTGTATGTGTGTGTTTGTGTGGACGTGTGTGTGTCTGTGTATGCATGTGTGCATGCGTCTGTGCGTGTGTGTGTGTATGCTTGTGTATATGCGTGCGTGTGTATGCGTGCGTGCGTGTATGCAAGTGTGTGTATGCGTCTGTGTATGCGAGTGTGTGTGTGCGTGTGTATGCAAATGTGTGGTTGCGTCTGTGTGTGTGTGTGCGTATGTATTTTGTGGCAAACGAGGACATTCAGATGTATACACACCTTCGAAACGAGGACATGCCGCCAATCGAGGACGTCCTCGGTTGGGATTCACTGTTAAAACGTTTAAATCGTCGATTTCAAACTGCCCTCTGGTGGAATTTTTCATTAATTTGTCAGACCTCTCTTGATCGGTTTAAATCGGATTGGTGTGTGTCGGAGTGTATATCGGTTGTCCCCCTTGTTACACACACAGTTGTACCGGTCCTCGGTCACACGTTGTTGATCGGGTCAAAGATGGCCGATTGCCGTGGTGCTGGCGGGAGGTTGCTTCGGGAATTCAAATGCGCAGAAGAGGTAAATGGCTAGATTACATAGTTATGTACTGATAACTGCATTTTGGAGATAATAATTCAATGTTTGTTGATATGTGATAGTCCACTGTCTTCTTTTGAACTTCATTTTCAACGTTACACAATACACCGGCGAGTGAACGTGTCCTCTTTTGACACGACAAACTTTGACTGTGTAGCCGCTTTTGGTGGTGACCCAAAAATCGACAAATTATGCCCGATATATTGATCACCCTGGTGGTTTTGATCACTTGTACAATGTATTGTTTAGATGTACCACAGTATTATATAGGCAACTGTGGAGATGCAGTTTACGTAGCTCTTTTTCTGTTAATCGGCTAAGGAGTCTATTTTTTATTTTTGGTTGTTGTTGCTGCCCCCTTACCCTAAATTTACCTATCACAGCCAGAGTTTCTGGGTTAGCTCCTCCAACAAAGCGATTATGTTGATCTCAACAAGTTCAACAACAACAACAGTAGTAAGTCAGGATCAAGTGTGCTGTTTTTTAGGCCTATACCTATAGGCCATGGAGAATAATACATCCCAGTGTTTCTGATTTTAAAGAGTGAATGTACCGTATAATTTTACGTCTAACGAGGACCTTCAACTGTTCAATACCAAAAACAACTCAGACACACTGTCAAACGAGGATGTTCTTGTTTGGCAAATGTCGTTCTGGGTCGGAGCGAACAATGTGCAAATTTCTGATTTTGATTATGCATGCAAGAATCTACTATCCAATGTAGATTCAATTCAATCCACTTTATTGCGTATAGTTACATACCACAACAAGAGCATTCACATGTAGCCACAGACATAACAATCAAGATATATGACACATTATACAGAAAATAATAAACAGGCAAAGAGCAAATAAAATAAACTGAATGCTGCAATATTCTTTATAATTCCTATCTGCAACGTTTTGGTGAAAATATCAGCTGATACTTTTTTTGTGTAATTTTCTTTCAAAGTTTGAATAAATACATCCAAAATTAAAGAAATTTGTCAATACTGAGCTGGTTATTTTCTGGCCACCATGATGTTTTCTCAACGTTACAGTACAAGCTTACGGCCTGGCCACACAGCGCAGAGAGTTAAAAAAACATGGCAGGTATTGGCGACTTAATCTGATTTTGCTTATATATAGTTGAAACGTGGACAGAAAGTTACACAAAATAGGTTAAGATGATTGATGTGCTCAATGAAATGTAATTGTATCAGCTGATATTTTGACCAAAATATCGTGGATAGGAAGGGTGTTACAGACAGTAGATTCTTTTATTGTCAGAATTGACCCAGCAGGCACTCGACATTGATTCAACGCAGAAAGGAGGTGTTCGGTTTGACCGTATTTTTTTCCTTAGTGTGTTGCGTTCATAAACCGAAAATATAATTTCCTCTCGTTTACTTTCAAAGTTATTAGCTTGAGAGAGAAAATACTGAATTTTCATATTCTCAATTTTCACCGAGAATAGATTTGTCAAAAAATATTACGAGTATTAGAAAATAAGCATTTGTTTGTTTTTGCAATTTTTGGCGATATTCTTGAAGGGAATTCCATTCATATATAAAATATGACACCTTTAACCAAAACGAATCTTACATATCGAAATGCGGTGGATTTGATCCAAAATGATACTGAAGAATCGTTCTGGTTAAAGGTGTCATATTTTCATGATATTGAAATATGCCAAAACGCTTGTAATGTTCTGAAAGGGTGTGGTTCACCGCCATTCGGCACATGATTCCTCATTTTGATAATTGTAACAGCTGCTTGGCCGAATGGTTACAGTGTCAGACTACAGATTGAAAGTAAATCAACATTTTGGTTCGAATCCCCAAATACCCGAAAAAAAATTTCCCATTTTTTTCTTTTTCTCTCATCTTCATCATTTTGGACTTTAAAGTGAAATAAAGACAGCGAACCCATAACGCACATAATCCCTTATTTTATTATAATTCGTCAATAGAATTGCACACTAGCAACACCACACACAGTCAGTATTTGAATATTCTGACGATCCAGCAGAGCAAAAAATTAATTGTTAAACATATATAATTTCGTCTTAGGGCAGCGGAAAGTTGTAACTATGAATTGAAAAGTTATAAGGTTAAACTTGTCTTATATCAAGGCCTTTATTAAGAAAATGACCCTCAACAAGTGGTGACGCTTGCTTTCCCAATTAATTATGCATGTGCCAATATGTGCCAATGGTAACCGTATGAGAATATGAACCAGAATTTCCCATCTGACTGGCCTCGCCTCTGACAAAGAGTTGGGGAATACCTGAGCATTACGTCACAATTTACCGGCCGGCTCGAAGCGAGACAATAGAGCAGCAGAGAGCGGCTCTGAAGGGAAAAATATCCATCTAAAGCGAACACCTCCTTTGTTAGAAATTAAGTCCCAACGTCGATTTAACATGCATACAATGTAGATACAACGTGTGACATTGGGTGGATATAACAGATTGGTGTCACTGTTCAAAAAGTTTCAATATCTCGGAGATAACAAATCACAGTAAGCGGAAAATTTACACACATATTATAATTCAGGCTAAGTATATGCAAACCTGGTACTTGAATGAAAATATGAGTAAAAACATTGTTATCGTAACTTTTGTATAAATTTTTTGCACACAAGATAATGAAATATACCTCCAAATTTGTGTTAGAAAGCAGGATATTTAAAAGCTCTTGTAAGCATAGATCTGTTGGTACCTAGTTCAGATGAACAAATATTGCTCATATGACTTGCTAACAATCAATTTGCACATAGTTGATGTGAAGTAGGCCTACATGCAGTTTATCCTCAAAACTGGATATTTTGAGTGAGCTTACATGCATAACCAATCTCAGTAAACTCAGATATATTATCACGGAATATTATATCTGACTGCATCTAGTGCGAATTTGAAACTACATTTTGTTAGCCAATCAGGTGGCTAGCTTGGTACAGTTTCATCATGGTTTACCTGGATTGATGTATAACGACAAACAGGATACTGGTATTCTTGGTTAATGTAGCTCTCTAGTCATGTTAATGGTATTGAATCGGAGTTTTGAAAAAATTGACCACCAAAATTAAGATCTTCTGCACGGAAAATTTCACAACATGGGTTTTCAGCCATCTTTTTATTCAAATATTCACCGGTTTATCATGTTCAGCATATTATTGCTCTAGGAAACCTAAATAACGTGTGTGTTAAGTTCATCTTTCTGTGATTTGCTATCTCAAAGCCATTGAAAACTTTTTTACAGTGACATCAATTTGTTACAACAACATTACACTAGCAAACCCTTAATGATTAGTTGATTGGCAGACGATATTTATAGCATAACACAGACTGTGGTATACTATGGTCTGAAGCAGTTTGGATCGTTGTTTCATACATGCAGACTTGGATTATATCTTCAATCTCGAAACCCAGATGCATCACATCCCCTCATAAACAACCTACATGTAATGCAGGAGTCAAGCGAAGCCCCTGTTTGCGAAAATGTAGCGGTTTGATGCTAAATCTGATCCAATTATTTTTAGTATTTTAGGACATTTTCTTGATAAAACAGACGGACCCATCCGCCCTCAGAAAAAGCACCAAATCGCCAGAAATAATGCGAGCCGCCTAAACAACTCGACCACCTCAGCTTTCTCAGAAGAGGAAGTTCGGAGAGTTGGATCTTGATTGCGTACACCCATTTCCCTTCTGATAGACAATGTTTGTATCCCCACTGGACTGACCCATCCAGCACTACATGTAGATTCATTTTATGCCTTTAAGAACATGTCATCCTAAAAATAATCGGATTAAGATTAAGATTTAAGTTCAAATCCTCGGGGGACTGACCCACTCAGCGTCTGTGTCTGTGCTTTACCAAGAAAAATGTCATCCTAAAAATAATTGGATTAATATGTTACACACTTTTTAGGCATTAGTATATATATTATATATCTGAATTAAGTCAGGCTTTAGGTAACAACTATGGAGTACTTTTCTAATGTTACAGAGAGACAAAAGAGACTCCTGTAACCTGCAATATTGGTTTACATGGTATCAGTGCTGCCAGTTTAATCGTTCATGTATTCCTCCACTTTGATTGGTTGATGCAGATGAAAACCTACTAGAATAACTGGGATTACCCGCCCAAGTATCTGGAGTTAGCGTTTTTCGTGGCCATAATCGAAATAGTTTGATAAAAAAAAAAGTGAAGGGCACTGCAGTAGTGACAAAAATAGTGAAATTATTGATGAATATTTTTATGCTCATAGTATGAGTACATGTGGATAGTTCTGTACATACATATTCGGGGATGTTAATCTGTGATGCAATCAGAGTTATACCAGAAACATGGTACAGAAGAAAACCTGATTTTGTTTGTCCGTCCGTCCAATCGTCTGTCGGTTAGCATTTGTTGTCAGCGCAATACCTGTATTCGCTAGTTCCTCTTTACACCCTTGCAATCCAGCAGTGGGTGTGCAGTGCAACTTCCAGTGGAAATGCAGTCAACAGTGAAGTGGAACTGCCAGTCCACTGGCAGTGGAGCTTGCAGTCATTTGCAGTCCTGACCACTGCATCTCCCCTGCTTGGCTCATTTACATAATTGAAACGCTGGAAGTCCACTGCCAGTGCAACTGGAAGTCCACTGGCAGTTGTAGCTCATTAGCATACTCATGAATATTCATATTCCCAATACTAGGTTATGGCTGTGGGACTGCGCATCCACTGGCAGTGGACTGGCAGTGGAGCTGTGCATCCACTGGCAGTGGACTGGCAGTGGAGCTGTGCATCCACTGGCAGTGGAGCTGTGCATCTTCTGGTAGTGGAACTGCACTGTCAGTGGGCATCCACTGGCAGTGGATATCCACTGGCAGTGGAACTAGTATAGCCTACATGTACATAGAAAACAAGTCGATTATTTCGAATAAAGGCAATTTATTGTTTGATCAAATGAAATTAATTTAATACCAGGAATTAATTTCATCAAAAATGAAAAGCCGTGTACAAACATACACAGAAGAGCATTTCCTACAGTGTGGCTCCGGTCCCTGTAGGCCTTTGGCTTGTCCGACTCCCGGCGTACGGTAGTTCCTTGTGGACTTGGATAAACGGGAGCTGTTATCCGAGGAGTCGCTTTGATCCGTGACTGTGACGGGGCTGTCTAGTAGAGTCCGTGCCAGCACTCTAGTCGATGCAGTAGAAGTAGACCGTGTCGCTGTGGCTTGGGCTTGACTGGTCTGCACTTTGTTCTTCGAAGGTACTGTCGACTTTAGGACTATGCCACTGGGGGGTCTCTCCGGGCTTATAGTCGTCGTTACGGCTGTGTCTTCGTTTAGCGATAAGTCGTATATGAGGGCCTGATTAGCTTCTGCTTTTTCAGCAGGTCCTTTCCTCTGGTCACCGGCAGCCCTCAATAGTTGAGTACGTCTAGCTACAGCATAGGTAATCCAGGTAGCGTCGTCCCAGTTTACACACTCGGCACAGGTACTCTGTCTGTAGCATATCTGTGCCCTGCATTTAAAACAGAAAGCATGCGAGTCCCTTACGGGCCAAAACTGACGACATGATTCACATCTCTTACTATTCTTGATAGTTTGGGTGACTACGTTAGCCATAGTGAACTTACAGACCAAAAAAATAACCCTAGGGTGCGTCTATAACAACCAAAAGTTACTGTTTACAGGAGCTCTTCAAAAACAGGTCTTGTTACCAAGACTGCAAGGAAAAAGAGTGATGGACATGCGCGGAGTGCACGCCACCTGGCGGACGATCGACGCAGCGATCAAGGGAGATAATTTTGTTTGCAGAAGATCTCCAAATGGAGGATATTGGCATTTAAGTGATAACAGGTGAAGATTTGGGACACAAACCCATTATATTTGAACAGAGGTGTATACTTACATAGACAACAGTGATGCACTGTAGGTGTAATTCAAATTCAATTATTGTAAGTACAGTAAATGACAAAGTCTACCACAGAGAGGGGGGGGGTATATTTGGTTTCCATGAGAGTGTGTACGTGATTAAACTTTGAATAACAGACAACAAATTTGCATCAAGTGTATATGGCAATAGACTGCACTTTGATTGCAACAATTTTTTAACAGCAAATGCATGTATGCCATCAATCATTTACAATTCCTGTTATCTCTTTTCAAATGTTGCAATGAATACTATTTTCCTCACATCAATTGGTTGAACACATCACAGGTTATAAAATCCAATGTGGCATGAGAACATATGTGGCATGGGAACATCATTTCCGAAATAAAGTACAAAAAAGGTACACTTTTAGA
>JAVTVY010010426.1:0-42636 GCA_036873755.1 Hanleya hanleyi | reverse complement strand
GTGTGAAACTTGGTATAGATCATCGATACATCAAGAAACTTTAAAGGAATGACCAAACCAGTTTCCCTGATTGGGTGGAAACCTTGGCGGTCATCTTCAATTTATTCAAAATCCTTAATGATGCATCTCTGATACCATTCAAGTGTTCTATGCGAAACTTGGTATACAGCATCGATGTATCTAGAGACTTGCCCTGAATAACCACATCAGTTCCTCTGGGTGGCGGAAAGGATGGGCGGCCATCTTTAATTTATGCAAAATCATTAATGATCTCTATCTCTGATACCTTTCAAGTGTTTGATGTAAAATTTGGTATGCATCATCGATGCATCAAGAGACTTACGATGAATGACAAAACTGGTTTCCCTGATTGGGCGGAAATCTTGGCGACCATTTTTAATTTATTCAAAATCATTAATGATATATATCTGATACCGTTTTAGTGCTTCACGTGGAACTATAAATCATCGATACATCAAGAAGCTTACAATTAATGACAACCAGTTTCTCTGATTAGGTGGAAAACTTGATTGCCATCTTTAATTTATGCAAAGTCTATACTTCTGGTACTGTTCAAGTGTTCGATGCAAGACTGTGTATACATCATCAATACTTAAAGAGACTAACATTGAATGACATAACTGTTTTCTCTGATTGGATGGAAACCTTGGCAGCCATTTTTAATTTATGTAAAATCATTGATGATCTATATATCCTTTGATACTGTTCAAGTGTTCAGTATGATGCTTGGTATACATCATCGATACATGAAGAGAAAAGTGATAAATGACGGTTTCTCTGATTGGACGGAAAAGTTAGGGGCCATTTCTGATTGCAAAATGTTTGATAATCTGTATATTTGTCACTTGAATGTTTGGTGTTCCTGGCCTCTTTAAAGAGTACGGTTCAAAATGAATACATTCTGAATGGCTGGCGTCCAGAGCCGAGGGGTTTTCAGATGCGCAGCTTCGTATTGAATTTTCAACCATACCCTGACCTCTATGACATAGTTTCTCTATGTCATAAAGGTCAGGATAACCCATCTATTCTTAAATTATGTTCCTCGAGGCTGCATGGTTGAAATGGTCAGAGATTTGATTTGACTGGGTTGGCGAAGATGTACTTTTATGGTGAAGTTTTGGTGATATCTGTCATATGACCGCCAATTAATGCTTTATGTTAACCTGCTACTCAAGGGTAAAAATGCACCATGTATGTGGGAGGAATCATGCGTAACATGCATGTAGATCATATGTATCGTGACATCCCACGTATGTATCTCATATGAGTTGCATATGAGCCGCATATGTGATTCACATACGATTCAGTCACAGGTGGTGAAAAATATGACAATGACTGGCTTCTTCGACCTGTATTTTCTGGTGAAACTCTTCCATGTCAAAAGTAACTGCAAAACACTTGAACATAGAGGCTAGTGTTCAAATCTGAACACTTTAGTAGGCCTAAAATGTGAAAAAGTTTTGAAATAAATCTGTACAATGTTATCGAAATTGACATTGTGGCAATTTTTGAATAAATTGTTAAATAAAATGTGCACGAAAAATCACCATGACCATATCTTAGATAGGAATAGGTGTTCAAATGTGATGTGTGCATATTTGAACACATTTACTCGTCCAATAAATGTTACACACGACGTGTTCAAATATGAACACATGTGTTTAAATATGTACAACATTTTGAATTCCGCTCGGGAAGCCATGATTATTTTAATTAAAAAAATCTGCAGTTTCCATCAATCACCTATGCCTGCCGTCACATGAAAGGAATAGAAAACCCTTGAAGAAAGTATGTTGTAAATGAAAGAATAGTTCCATCACTGTCCAAAGTATTTTTTATTTATTTTTCCGATTATTTTTTAACCGAAAACAACACATTTGATATATGTGTTTGTCTGGTGGTCTGTTACGACCATCAATTTTCCTGTCCTCTCAATTATTGCAGATACCCGTTATTCTGGTTCAACAGGGAAGTAGACATGGATAGGGAAGTATTTTGAAGGTTGAACATTATTGCTTATTTAATGGGTATACAACCATGTACGTAAATTACATAATTGGGCCCAGGTTATGCAACTGGGCCCAAAATATTTGTTTGCCATTTCACCAACATTTGTCTGTACGCAACTTCTTTAGGAAGCCCATGGTGTCCAAAAATGCCTTCAACTACAACCTGCCCACAGGTAATATCGAATGTCGAATATATGCTTGAGAGCTCCCCGTTACGTTATCAGCAAATGAGGAAAGATGGTTCCTCTCAGACATGCAGATTTGTTATTATGTCGATGTCTCGTCCATATTACAGTGTGTATAGCAGTACATTTGATTGAAGAAAAATTATAACATCGAGAAATATCAAAATAATGAGGAATGGCACTTACAGGCCACCATCCAAAGTTTATCGGCTTTTTGCTCAGTTGAAAAAAAATCGGAAAAATAAATAAAAAATATTTTTGGACAGTGTTGGAAGTATTCTTTCATTTACAACATACTTTTTCCAAGGGTTTTCTATTCCTTGAACATAGCGACCTCGCGTGGACATGTACATGATGTAGCAACCTGGCGGACACAATCGCTGGTCTCGCAGGAATATAATTGATTAGACCTTCATAGAGTATAAGAACGTTCGTCCCCCCATCCATCCATCCGAAAAGTGCAGCGTCATCTACATCTATTAACCTGTAATTCTATAACATGTTAAACTAACTCATAAACATATCATCGAAAACAATAAAGGAACGAAGTCACCTAACCAAGAATTCCGGTATAGAATTACATTTTCCATCAATCTTTTGTAAGATGTAGAGTGACATGACCTTGTGAAATGTAGATCCCTATATTAGATTAAAATGTCTTTGTATCCTATGTGTTCTAATATAGTATAGTCTGACAGTACTGTGGTGAAGCCTGGAGGTAAAGGTTATCAGAGCGAAGAAAGACAGACAGATTTTCAAGTCAAGGAATGAGTCGCAACTCTCACAAATCATCGAAGTATCTCCACGGCATCCATTTATTTCCCTCGCCCTTTGTTGTATATTGAACAGGGTCTAATATTTGAAAAAAAAGACCGAATGTGTAGTTTCATCCGCTGGAGGAACTGAGGTTGTACATGTAACCTATTATATCGGGCTGATACCGCTGAAAGATTTACAATGACGGCCGTGTTAACGTAATTTTACCTGGCTGATTCCCCAGTTAAATCTAGACTTCCACATTCCAGCAAGAAGTACTTCTATTCAAGTACTACAACCTGACAAACATCTTGACACTTGTTGCTCATTCAGATTTTAGTAAGGCGCGCTCGTGCAGATGACGTCATTCGCTTGATCTTTTCCTCAGCTTTGAGAAAGCGTTGCACAAGCGCACAAATAATCCCTCTGAGCAGCACCTTAATCAGTTCAAACTCGCATCGAGACCGGAGACATCAAACACCTACCACTGACCTTCGATTATTCTTCGCAACGGAGGTAGAATTGGGTTTTTTTTAAAACAATTCTCTTCCTTCTTTTTTTTTGGCAGAAGTTGCCTCAGTCGGGACTATTTTTATAGTGGTGTGATACCTAGTAGGAGAGGTACTTTAGTCCAATAACCTTTATACTAGGTGGGTACTTCCCTTGTTCACTTGCGAGAAATTTCACTGAAATTTGCTGAGCATGCACGGTTGACATGCTATGAGGTTTCGATTTCATGTACCTCAATCCAAATACAACTCCCCCTCAAGCAAGTTCATGAGCGCAACAATGATATCATGTATCACTCGAGCAACCATCACCATGCAGAGCCCCACATAGTATTTAAATGGATGATCCTTAAATTCGCCCATATTTCAAAACATGCCGCCATCTCTTTCCTTATGAATTATTGTAATTAAGCCTCTCAGTTTATTAGAGTTTTATGATTAACGAACCCAACAGCCGCGGATCACGCGAGACTACTAGCCATCAGACCAGCAAAAGATTTACACCGACGACCATGTTAACGTAATTGTATTTCGCCGATTCCCTAGTTAAGTCTCGACGTACATATTTCGGCAAGAAGTAATTTAATTCAAGTGTTACAATCTAACAAACAGAGATAGGTGTTGCCCGTATAGATTTTGAGTAATCCGCGCTCGTACAAATGAGGTCATACTTTTTGCCTTTTTGTCTGCGTTGCGAAAGCGGTGCACAAGCTAGCTAAGATTCATAGCGTCTCTCTTCCCTCACCGCTATGCCGACGACAAATACATTTCCCTGGTGGTAACTAGAACATCTCCATGGCGCACATATTATTACCGTTGCGCCCTATTGGACCTTCATTAACTCGAGAAAATGGGCCGCCATGAATAAAAAGACAGAAATGGCAGACTGAATGGCCATTCGTCAGCCAAAAATTAATTACAGACGTTAAAAGTATCCCTATGGAGCCTCAAATCGAGGGTCAAGAAGATGGACATTTCCGTCATAATAGACCCCGTGTATACAGGGGATGATGATCACAACATCCATTATGGTATTTTTATTCATGGCGGCCCATTTTCTCAAGTTAATGAAGGTCCAATAGGGCGCAAAGGTAATAATAAGTGCGGCATGGAGATGTTCGAATTACCACCAGGGAAATGTATTTGTCGTCGGCATAGCGGTGAGGGAAGGGAGACGCTATGAATCTTAGCTATGCATGCACAAGCGCCCAGTTAATCCCTCTGGATATCAATTTATTATGCCGTGAATTAAAATTAAACTCGCAGAGAAACCGAACACATACTCCAAACACATACCACTCGTCTACGATTATTCGTCGCAACAGCCGCAGAAAAACATGTAAAAAAATTATCTTTTTTGGCAGTTTGCCTAAACGAGGTCAACGGATCGGGACTATTTTTTTTTTTTTTTAGTGGTCTGATGCCTATCAGTCTACATTCTGTCTGACAGTTAGTACTGGGGTGAACGCTGGAAGCAATGTTGCAACTTAATAGACTGATCATAACGCACACACCTTTGTTCAACATACATCTACACTGAAAAAAAATCCTTAAAATTTAAGGAATACTCCTCGGCTATTACACCAGCGGAATATTATTTAAAATTCAATAAGGAATATTCCGTAGCATGTTAAGGAATATTCCTTAGTTATGTTGAGGAATATTCCGCTGGTGTAATAGTCGGGGAATATTCCTTAAATGTTTAAGGAATTTTTTGTCTGTGTAACTGTCTAACACTCACTCTTCTTCCAATACTCCACTATATTTTTCATTTTTCTTTCTCATCAATTCATCTCCAAACTTTCATCTTTTCACCCCATTAATCTCATTTATGAAAGAAAAAAAAACACAAAAACGGGGCCCGGGAATCCTCCGTTCCTTCCCTTCTTTATCGAAGTATCTACAACTTCCGTCTTCGGCAGCATGTATCAGACAATGGACAGACCGTCCATCACTAGAACCTTCAATTCTCCGCCTTCAGCCCGCGTGAAAGAAATCCACGTAGGTCTCTCTAAGCTTATAATCTCAAGATTCTCAAATCAGGGGCAACAACTTCCCGAGCCAACACACAAAGGCCTAGCACAGTAGTACTGCGTGTTCAATTTGTCATTTCAGACCAAAACGCATACCCCCTCTTTAGAAAGAATATACGCCGCACATCCCAGGTCATTCAGTCCATCGACACACCTTAGACTCTCTTCTTCCAACTGACCAAACTAAGGACTTCGATCTATACAAGACTACTGTCATAGATTTGAGAAATTGATTAAATCTTAAAATCTTGCACATAATCCCAACACTCACGAGAACTTTCCCAAATCTCGCCAATATATAGTAAGGGTATCAAACGAAAGCTCCATACTATATGGTCACGTGTCTCTATAAAGGCCAACGTCGTAGTGTAATAACGCCCATCGCAATGCCGTAAACGCCCGTAGATGTCTGTTTTCAAAAGCAAGCCTAGCAGCTGGTTAGAAGACGCATCCCGAATAGACCAGAGCAAACCTTAAGCTGCATTGCATTGACGCCCGTTAACATCCGGTGACGCTAGCCAACCCCTGTCTTGGCGCCGTCAACGCCCATCAACACCTCTCACCCACTGAGCCTGCCCTGAGTGGGTACTCTATGGTGGTATCATAACCGGAAGTGAACTTCCACGCAAACCGACGTACACAGTCAAAGGTCAGCTGGAAAGGTTCTTTTACCACTATACTCATGTCCTTGCCCATAACGTACATTCTCTCTAATTTAACGAATACGAAATATATCTGCCAGTGTTTTGTGTGGGGTTTTTTGTTTTTTGTTTTCTTTTGTCCAGGATGAACAGCCTGATAGACGGACGGACATGAAATCAGTTTATTATCCAGCCACATGGAAGAGTGGGACTAACTAACGATATGATGAAAACATTGGAACTCTCAATATGTGAAGTGACAAATAGCTGTCTTACGTCACAAATGGTGGCGACAGACTGCTTTAGGCTTGTTCAGTCAAGAAACTAGCCTATAGTGTGGGTCGTAATAGCGTGGGCCAGGGACTTATATTCCTCCCGTACAAAAAACTATCCAACAGAATGAAATGAAATTTGATACAAGATTACCAGTCATTATTGTCTTTATTCTGTGCTATCTAATTTCTTCTTTGGTGATAAACTTGGCGAAACAAATAAAGCAGACGACATCCGTATTCACACATTGAAAAAGCTATCGACCGTTTCAAGCGCTTGGGTTTCTATGAAACAATTCAAATATTTGCTAAACATAGTATTTTCCGGTGAGTTGATGTTCTGACTATTTGTCAGAATTGACGAAATTCAGTTTCCTTACCGTAAACATTTTCTGTCGAGCCATTTCTGACCGCATTTGAACAGCGCGCCACCGCAAGGGAGCACTTATTGCTTTCCTTCACAATAAGGGTCACTGGCAAATGTAGCATAGGAAACCAACGTTAGCCGTAGATAATGACTGCTTCACACACTTTATGACGGCGGGGTCTTTCTTGGTGGGTGAATCGTTTGTCTGAAAGAACGGGACTTACTATAAAGAATATAACGTTTTATTGGTGCAAGGATATTCGTAAGAGACCAACTTTATTTATACAGCACAAATATCACCAGTAATGGAATCACAGGCTCTCAAAACAAGAGTTTGGGGGCGGGAGGGTGTGGGAGGTGATATTAGGGTGAAGTGTCGAAATATGAGGTCTCTATCAGCTGACCAATCAGAATTGAGAAAGAAGCGGGCCATCATCTCTCTGTACGCGGGGTTGAACGTAGCCAAGTTGACATGGCTTCGTTCGTTCCTACTACGCCATGATGCCTCTCAATGAACTTACATGTACACTCCGGGATCACACAGCTCCATGGGTCGTTCGGCTCTATCCGGCAATAAAACAACCCCTCCCAGCTCTCTGTCCATTTATTTTATCGAATTCGGCAAAGAGTTTGATTGCCGTGAAGAGCTTATCCACCTGCAATTAGTCTTCAAACAGCAACGGTCAGTTGAATTCGCCGCCATTATATTCATACGTGTCACGTGATCAGCAACGTATCGTGCGATCACGTGACCGGCCGTACGAAAATAATGGCGGAAGTTCAACCGGTCGTTGATGTTTGAAGACTGATTGCAGACGGATGAGCTCTTTACGGCAATCAAACTCTTTGCCGAACTCGATAAAACAAATGGACAGAGAGCTGGGAGGGGTTGTTTTATTGCCGGATGGAGCCGAACGACCCATGGAGCCGTTTGATCCCGGAGTGTACATGTAAGTTAATTGAGAGGCATCATGGCGTAGTAGGAACGAACGAAGCCATGTCAACTTGGCTAGGTTGAACGGACAGTTACGTTGGATAAAACTGCACAAGCGGGAATATATAGAGTGACACTTTATATGAACCGTTTATTTCTCGTTTCACCCAAAGTGCGTTTCGCACCTTGGTGTACACTGTCAGAAAAAAATTGTAACACTTATTGAACGCGTAAAAGCGTTCATCCCTGACTAATTTTAGCGGTTGCTGGAATAAGTTGAAATAATGATGTGGAATTAATCAACTGGTCCATTTTGAACAATAATGAGAAGAAAAAGGTACCAAAAATTCCACAACGCTAAGTATCTCAACAATCGAAATATGGGGTTGGACGGCACTGAACACTAACGTTCATATTGATGTCCAAATCAGGACACCATATCGTGTTAAAAACTGAACACTTAACGTTCATATCCGAACACTAGAGAACAGGTATGAACACGCGTATTCAGAAATGATCATCATATTTGAACACCAATGTTCACAAATGAACACATAATCTGTAACACTTTTGGAACACTAGCGTCCGCATGAACATGTAAAAGTGTTCTATTGTGCGTAAAAGTGTTCAAAAGTGCACACTTCAGAATGAACACTAATTTTTCAGACTTCCAATATTCAACACTCGGCGATATTGTGGACAACCTATGTCATTGTGTTTATTGATGACGATCTACTTGATGAGCATGATAACACTTCAGTGACATATTTTAAGTAAATGACTTTGCATACTAGTTTTCGCACTTGAACACTTTTACATGTTTGAAAGGTGTTACAAACTAGTGTGCAATTCAGTGTTCAGGATTTGCACACTTTTATTGACAGTGTATTTTTATATAAAGCATGGGGTTACGTATAGAGACCCTATATCTCTTATTGACCTATTGACCTGCTACGTTTTTCTGCATCAAACCTATACATTTCCGCTTTCTGATTTAACAAACTGTAATGGTTCGCAACTGATTACCATGGACCGCCAACTCCATCTGGCACAAGTGCGCGAGGACATAATTTAGGGTGTAGAGAAACGTCCTGAACTTGATTTTCTGCTTGGCCGTTGTTCTCTAGCCTAAACGTCTGGAACTAAACACTGAAAGGTGACATCAGAAATAAAATAATAATTGAAAAAAAATTGTAATCAAATCGGACGTCGCTAAAGTTACGTTGTTATGTGACGTCACAATGTCTTTGCGTCAGTCCTTTCAGTTTCAATCAGATTGTAAAATAAAGCGGATACAGATAGGTTAACAGCGTGAAGTGGGAAAACGACTTGAACAGTTACGCTATGTAATATATCGCATGTGCTATGAATTAGACACTTGATTCAATCACCTAGTACCGTGAACCATTCAGAACAAACCTGAAGTTTCCACTGTGAGCTTGAAGGTGATTTTCCAAGTCGTTCTAATATGTAACCGAACGATTGAAATGACGACTGTTATTTCCCATGAATGAATATCCATTAATATTGCCCATAACCTCAGAAGAAATGTGAACGAAATGCAAATTTCTAACACCATCTCACCTGTGTTGTAACGGTGACGTCATTATCAGAAAAAAGAGACATTTTTTGGTCCATTTTCAGGTCGGATTTTTCGATTTCTTTATTCTTTTGATTTCCTCGTACAAACGGCCTGATAAATTAGTAAATAATATTCTGATATGAAAATTAAAATAGTTTTTGTTCACTTTTCCGTGCAGAAAAGCAAGGATTTGGGGGAAATATGTCAAAAATATCACTTCTCTGGTTCCCACATGGCCGCAATTTCGGATTTACCCATGATTCTCTGCTCAGTTGATTATGCAAATAGGCTCCAAAAGACCCCAGTATGATAAGCTACAAATTCACGGAGTTTCAGCTCTCAGTTTTTTGTCTTTCCGGAGATAGAGTTTGGTAGGGGGAGGCATAATGCTCCCAGGCCCGGTAGAGTTAACGTTTGCATAATCTTTTAACTTCCTACGTAGAAAGTGCACTCCCTTGTATATTATATTTCAAATGTGCTATTACCCGGAAGCATGAGTAAATGTACCCGGAAGACTGGATAATATCACCAAAAGCGCGGAATAATGAAATGTACGTCGAAAAGACGTTCGGTAGCATATAATTCAAGCACCAATGGGTCTACCCTGTATACAGTGGGCGATCCGTCATATAACCGAAGATTGAAGACAAACTGGCGTGCAATTAACTCACGTGGATTTGGCAAATGTTCGCTTGCACAATTGACTGCCTATTTTGTGAAGATTATACAGAAACACCCAGACAACAATACAGTTCCTTCTAAGCCTCTATAGGTTCATAAGAATCTCTATCACCAACTGGTAACTGTATGTCTACTACTTACTTTGATTGACCGCCGTCTGTTGCAAGGGCGTTAGAATCGGCCATTTTACCCGGAAGATAAAGTTACTCTACCCGCAAGCATGGCAAATTTCGTCAAAATCCCGGAAGTAGGGATAGTTGTTTCTCCTCCATGTGATTGGCAGTCTGGCCCGACCTAAACCTTTGTGTCATCCTCTCCCAGGGTGCTTTGCGCTGCGCTGCATTTACCCCTGTAGGGGTCTCGCCATCTTTTGCAGGATTCCTGCAGAAACTAAGAACTGTTCTGTCTAACTATTTTACTCATCGCAAAACGTATATTTATCTTGAAATATACTTAACGGATATTCAGTGTGACAAATTATCCTGGAACTATATGTTGCGGAAATATATATCGGTGAATCGCGGCTGATATTAATTCGCCCAGTTAGACGGTCGTCATGTTCGTTTACTGTGGCAACAGATGACCTAGTATGAGGCGCCGTTTGTGACAATATTGTCAACGACAAATATATAGAGGTAAAAACCAAAATATAAAGTCGTCGTTTGTGCCGGACACAAATATATAGAGGTAAAATATAAACTCACCGTTTGTGACAATATTGTCAAACACGAATATATAGTTGAAACCAAAATATAAAGTGATTTTTGGCAATAGTTTAGTTTAAAATATATATATATTTACAAAAATATTTTGTGAATATATATAAAACGATATAAATAGGGCCTATATATGAAGTTAATTTGTTTTTTAAATATATATAAATATGTTTTGAAAATAAAAATTAATGTATAAATTTGACGTAAATATAAAGAGCACGCACAAAATATATAGTGTACATGTAAACCGGATATGCCCAAAGGAAGCTGCGCAAACGATGTTGCGCGAGTAATAATGGTTAATCAAAAACTGCAACTGGGTTCTTGATGCGAAACTATGACAGCGGCGAAAGCCACTCGCATGTCACAGATGTGGCGAATCAAACAATAAGATCACGTACCTGAACATATTTCAGTTCACTGTCATAATGATTTAGTAAAGGCCTGTTCCAATTTTCAACAATTACTGTTATCATCGTACTTCAGAATTATCACAGCAATTAGATATAAATACAGATATAAATACTTATACTTATAAATCACCATAAGGTATCCTAGCCTGCAGCCAAGATCACGGCCTGTCCCTTTGATGTTCAATGTACGATTCCGCCGGCCAAGTCGCTGGTTGCTATTTGCCGCATAAAAGCATCAACAGAAGTTGAAATAAAACATGCGCAGTAGTTCTACGTAAAAATAACGATGTATTAATTATGCGCAATACAAATATTATGCAATTTGAAATCATACTGAATATGAGCATATTTCATTGATCAGAATATGACCATTCATAGCTTAGTTATAGGACTTTGTAATTATATTGTATATATTTTGTATATATTTTATCGTTTTTTGGATAATTTCCGCATTTCCAAACAAGACAAAAATTTGCAGGGAACTTGGTATAAGTACAGCGAATGTGGAAACTAATGGCTCACGAGGAACCGGTTGCACTATGCTTGTATCATCAAACGTACCGTTCTCAAATTATGAAAGAACCATGGCGCCTACTATGGGAACCACCAGTGTGAATTGTACTGTTGCGTTCATCGTTCCTCGTTTTCCTTAACGAGATCTTTTATTATAGCATGATACGCTTACTTGATCTCAAACTTTTTAGGTTTTAAGTTAGTATAACGTAATTAGAATAAAATGAACTGTTGATATCCGTCAGCGTATATAATAGGGTTAATACCGATGCCCGTCAAGAACCCCATTGGACCAGAAGTGATCTTCAATACACACGTATTGAAGATCAATTAGCGATTAGCACGCAGGGGTAAAACGGCTTCGACTGATTCCTTAGTTAGCAGCTTCGAGGCAGCGCAAAAGTGAAAAAAGGCCAATCTAGTGTTTACAATATTGTATTTTATTCAAATTGAGGCTTCCGGTCCCTAAACTGTTAAAGACTGAGAGGCTATGTACTTTTTTATTTGATCTTGAACTCAAGCACAAAATGTGTCATTTTTAAAATGCAGAAATTCCGTTAATTTGGCAGTGAAAATGATGTATTTTCAGTTTGTGGCAAAATTGCCTATGTATTTTGTATTTTGAATGGGGTTTTTGAGATTTTTCAATCGTCGATTTTTTCCGCTAGTGCAACCGGTTCCTCATGAGCCATTAGTTTCCACATTCGCTGTAATTATACCAAGATCCCTGCAAATTTTTGTCTTGTTTGGAAATGCGGAAATTATCGAAAAACGATAAGATATACAAAACTACAATATAATTACAAAGTCCTATAACTAAGCTATAAATAATTACGACCGTCAGAGATCACATTGATATCTCTGATTGACAGTCTGGCCCGACCTAAACCTTTGTGTATGGACTAAATTGATCTCCCTACGCAGAAGAGTTCCAATTTCTTTTGTACTGCACTGTAACCCAAAACAAATACATCACCAGTACAAGGGTATAACTGAATTTGCACTCCATTATATTTTATTCATTTAGACCATCTGTTGTGCAGGAAAAGATTGGTATACGTCTGGTTGACATTGGGATTGGAATCTTTTTGAATTTTTAACAAGAGTTATTGCCTCTTGAATTTTGAACAAGATTTATTGCCGCTCATTTTTCAAGAATTATTGCGAACCATCAAAATACAAATGCCCCATTATATATGACAATGGCGGACTACGAGGGTCTGGAGGGATCAACAAACCGTCGTGGTATGTTATAGCCCTGTTTTGTATGTGTTAAACAGAAAGTCAAATGGAGTCAGGCATAATGTGTGATATTTTTCAATATCATGTGTGCTTATAATGCGAAACAAAAGTGAAAGTAGATCCATAAATCTATACACATTATGTTCAGATTTACCTCCGGGAAAACCGGCGGAAAACGCATCTCCGGCGACCTTGGACCCCGAGGGCTTCCGGGGCCTAGGCTGGAAGTGCTTGTTGGGCTGTGAGGATTCGTTTATCTTATCGGTATCATATTGGCTTCTTATGTTCCATGACATAAAGGTCATTGTTTTGTATGTGTTAAAATATAAGTAGTAAGTCAAATGAATTCAGGCATTACCTGTGCGATATTTTCAATATCGATGTATGCAGCTTATGAATACAAAACAAACGTGAAAATAGAAACATAAATCTGCATGAAGTATATATCTGCATATAGAACGCAACTCCGGTGGTCTAGGACCACGGGGCTTCCGGGGCCAAGGCGGCCCCTGAACCCTCGCCTGTTTGGCTGTGAGGATTTTCTTATTTTAGTTATGTGTAAATGAATCGTATCGGTACGCGTATATTGATTTCTAGTGTTCCATAACGTATAGATCATCGTTTTTTTATGTATTAAATATAACTAGAAAGTCAAATGGATTCAAGCATGAGGTGTTCCTTATGAGAAACAAACGTGAAAATAGAACCATAAATCTGCATACATTATGTTCAGATTTACTCCCGGGAAAACGCTTGGAACGCACCTCCTTAGAACGCTTCCGGGGAATAGATGGCCCCAGGACCCTCGCCTGTTGAGCTGTGATAGTCGACCACCCCCGCCCCCCCCTTAGGAATTTTCGCTGGATCCGCCCTTGTAAGGTACACTGTTGTGATTACAAGCGTCTAGTCCGTCATTCATAATCCAGCCGTCGTCCATTAGAGAATATCCGCGTCCATAATCCAAAGACCTATTCCATTTTCCATATAACAGTATTAGCACCAAATTCAAAAAGACAATCATAGTATACAAAAACATATAGGCTTGTTTCCTGCAAGAGAGAAGCGGTCAACAGTTTTCAATGATGCCGGCAAGACACCATGATGTTCCAAAAATATCAAATCGCTGATCAGTATTCTTAATCCATAATATTCGTTGTAAAGTCGTCATCTAAAATGACGTATCTCAGTCACGCTTTGATTGTGACTGTTCATATGAGTACCATGAGGTTCTTGAAGTACATGGGTTCATACGGCCCCTAGTCCCGGGTTAAGCGGAATTAGACACAAGTTACGAAACGTAGTGCCATAGATCTTGCACGCTACGTTCGTATTTTGCTATCAGCATGCGATATGTATCGCCAAATTTGAGAAACTTGGAGTGTAGGCGCTTGGTGGAATAGCCCTGTTTTTCAAGTTTCTGCACCAGTGTTTTGTGACGTTGATTAAAATCGTCACATTTAACATAGGATCTAGCAAATGCTACCAAGGGAGATATGTATACGCCATATGCAGGTCCCACTGGAATATTACTGTCCAGAAAGGGATAGTTTACGATGTCGAAATTGTAATCATCTCTTTTGTCATAAAGTCGACGAGAGAGAACGCCCGCTTCATTTTTATAGAGATATGAATCTAAATATGATGTGCCTGTAGGGCTGTCTGTAGTTTCCTTCAAATCCAGTGAAGGTGGATATATATCCTTCACTGCTCATTTATATAGCGATTATCCACAGCGAGAAGATCGTCTATATAGCGTTTGGTGAATGAGAAGGAACGGGCTTTGAATGGATCGGATTTTTGAAAGCGCCTGCATATAGTCATATTCATAAGAGAACAGATACAGGTCAGCCAACAGGGGTGCACAATTAGTACCCATTGGAATACCTATATGCTGCTGATATATTGTGTTGCCAAATTTCACATAGATATTTTTAATGAGAAATTCAAGCAACTCTATAAACAAAGAAACATCCCATGAATGATATCTCTTGTATGTAGTCGAGCTAAAGAATGCTTTATGGCTTCCGACATTAATATATCTACGATCAGTTTTCTTGAACACAGACACTATTAATGAACTTAGACGGTCAATAAGGTCCTGATGAGGGATTGTAGTATAGAGAGTCGAGAAATCCCATGTGGATACATGTCTGTACGGTATGTGACCTTTAGCATCAAGTTCTTCCGTAAGACATTTTGAGTTTTTCAATATCCACATATATTCAACGCCAGAGTTCTTAGAAATAGTGGCGCAATACCTTTCCCAAAATGCTTTTACCTCCTGAAGGGCCCTCGTCAATAGGGTTGAAAGAAGCTTGGTGGTGCAGCTTCTAGAACCAGCTATGAATCTAGCTTTGTATGGTGATTTATGCATTTTGGGAGTCCAGTATAATTTTGGTATGTCGTTATGATTGGTTGAAAGACAAATACCTCTTTCCCTGAGAAACTTTTTGTGATTGTTAAATTATTAAATCTTCCGGAGTAAATGCAGTTTGGGAGTAAGTAGACGTATTTAATGAAGATATGTCTACACTCAATTCTTCGTAAATTAACAGTTAAATGTACTGGCAGAAAAGGTGCCAGTACATTCAACTGTAAAATTACGTTGCACCGTATTTTACAATTACCGCTTTTTAACAGGCTTTTAACTGTGAAATGTTGCACCGTAATTACCCTTTATTGACAGGCATTCAACTGTAAGTTGGGTTGCGCTGTAATTTACAACCACCGTTCTTTCAACATCCATTAAACTGTATAATTACGTGACACCCTTGTCTACAGCTATCGGTTCCGCGGCAATGACCATTGCTCTTTCGCGTATTACAGCTCTGCGTGTTCACAAATGCGGTCACCGCAAGTTCCGTACATAATTACGAAGGAATCTGTGAAATTATTACACGAATATTGGGAAACAACTTCAAGTCAGATAAAACCAAAACCAAACCGTACTATAGACCAACAATTAAAGTTAGCCGCTGCATTCGTCCCAGTGCGTGTTCTGATAATGCTCTGAATGTTGTATCGTACAACGCAGGTGTTTCCTGCAACTGAGCGTTTCGTGCGCAAATATATCAACCTCCTTTCAGAGAAAATAGGAATTTAACGTTACGTGTGTGCGCAGTTTACTCATTCCATTTGATGTCAACTGAAATATCACAGTTCAATTTACAGATTAATGTGTTTACGATTAAATGTACTGTAAACTCCAACATACATTTACTGTGAAATAACGGTAATCTATAACAGTGTAGGATATCGAGACACGAAACTATGATGGCCGAGAGGGGCCATCGCGTCTTTCATTTCTAATTTAACGCGATGGAGCGATGGAGCTATGCGATGCGCGATGGAGCTATGCGATGGAGCGATGGAGCTATGCAATGAAAAGTCGATGAAAAGTCGCGCTATGCGATGCGCGATGAGGCTATGCGATGGAGCTATGCGATGCGCGATGGAGCTATGCGATGGAGCGATGGAGCTATGCGATGAAAAGGCGATGGAGCGATGGAGCGATGGAGCTATGCGATGAAAAGGCGATGGAGCGATGGAGCTATGCGATGGAAAATCAGAAATGAAAGACGCGATGAAAATGCGATGAAAAGGCGATGGAGCGATGGAGCTATGCGATGGGGCTATGCGATGGGCGATGGAGCGATGGAGCTATGCGATGGAGCTATGCGATGGAAAAGGCGATGGAGCTATGCGATGAAAGTCATTGCGCAAAGTAAGAAGCAAACAATACAATATCTTTGAGCGTGACAAAATGTAATCCCATTCAGTGAAGGTTTTATCGGGGAATATTTGGCTAACACAGTAGAATAATCACCTGCTGGGCTCTTTTTTCGATTTATCGCATATTAAATTGGACCGGTTTCGCTGGTAAAAACCGAAATTTCTCGAAAACCGTACATCATAGAATGGCGAGATTTGGACATAATTGGGATGGCATAGAGGCCTAGAAACGCGTCTTTCATTTTTTTTTTTAATTATCAAATCTTTAGCGAGATATTCGGCTTTAGCAGTGTTCGGTAAGTTTAACGATATTTCTTCGGTTTTGGGGCTCTAGTGAGAAAACTAAGAAAAAACGAGAAAACTGAGAGACGCGTTTCTAGATGGAGCTGTCGATTTTCACGCAGTTATATTTGATACTTTTCTTGAAATTGACATTTGAAAATGGTCGGTAGAATTTACGAAGAGCAAAGTTCAAATATGAATGATAGACTTAATTATATTCAAAGTTTAAACGTATGAACATGTCTAGAATTCTTAGAAAACAGGCTTTCTAAAAATATATAGTTTTATATACATAATCTATAAAGCAAAGGCGAGAATGAGAGAAATGTCATTGAGCGAGTGTTGCTCAGTACAGGTGGATAGCTTAACTTACAGTTTTG
The DNA here is from genome assembly GCA_036873755.1 of Hanleya hanleyi. Taxonomy (NCBI): domain Eukaryota; kingdom Metazoa; phylum Mollusca; class Polyplacophora; order Lepidopleurida; family Hanleyidae; genus Hanleya; species Hanleya hanleyi. The sequence goes on along the minus strand of JAVTVY010010426.1, from coordinate 25,368 downwards.
GAACAATAATTCTGCCATATTATATCAAGGCGACAAAACGTTATAATCAGCCTGTTGTGTGAAGATGGGTAGAACGAGGTTGTTTAATGGGGAGCGGTTATGGGAGGATGGAATAAATTTTGTTCGGAAAAATGACATGAACATCTCTGGTGCGAGAGCCGCACGAGCGGAGTATAGGCGACTTTTACGTATAAGCTTACGACCTTGACACATTTTAACGTACACAATACTGTTATTCTAAATAATGCCCCGAGAATAAAATCCGTATAGTTCTTAAGCCCCGCAGAAGTTTACGGTACAGCCTTCTCCTTTTCACAAATACTGTCCGATGAACTTGTGATATAGCCGACATGCCTTCGGTGAGATACCTGCCCACCTACACACTTTTAACGTTGTTTTTTTCTAAAGATATTCTGTCAATGTGTTACGTGAACACCTGGTATGCAAAACCCTGAAAATTGCCCATTTGTCATATACTATTCAATGCAAACATATAGTTCATTCTGTTCGTTGCAAGGAAAAGGGGAAAACATCTTGGAACTTTTTGACCTGTGATTAAAAAATACAAAGGATGGCAAACGTCGACTTGATTGGCTAGCGTTGATGGCGGCGTGCAGATCACATAATTTTGTTTACACGGCTGATGAGCATACTCAAGCCTAAAATCGAGAAGTACGTTATAAAGCTCCCATGTATGTTTACTAACTCAGTGAATTTGGAATTGTCGAAGCAATGGAACGGAACTGGTCGCCAGCAAATTCACGAGATAAGCACATTACACTGCAGAAAAAATTACCAGCCTATTCCGGTGTCACACTGGTGAAAGAAGATGTCATGTTTACATGCGAAAAAACCCTCTTGCTGTCCGTCTTTGAAGCGAAAAAAATATTTCTCCATATCAACATAGAAAGCTGTGTTTCATGCGTAGTAAATAGCTTACACGCTTAAAACTAGAGTGTTGAAACTTACTCGTAAAGTGTTGAAATGACTCTTTAAGTGTGTCCACAGGGACTGCTCGTTTAAGTGTTGTCCCTGTGGACACACTTGAAGGGTTATTTCAACTCTTTACGAGTAAGTTTCAATACTTTAGTTTTAAGCGTGTAGTTTTATACCATAAATGCTCGTATTCAAAAGTGACGTAAAACCGCATCGGTGAACGTTTGAAACTGAAGTTTGGTTGTTTTAATATCTTCTGCATACATTTGAACACCTCCAACCGAAATCTAATGCAATGTTCTTATCTACCGTGATCACATATGAAATTTTCATGTTTAAAATAATTGTTAATTTCTCTGTTCACTTTGGCGATGGTGTTTGCGCAATGACTTTTCATCGCATAGCTCCATCGCATAGCTCCATCGCATAGCCCCATCGCATAGCTCCATCGCTCCATCGCTCCATCGCATAGCTCCAGCGCATAGCTCCATCGCTCCATCGCTCCATCGCCTTTTCATCGCATTTTCATCGCGTCTTTCATTTCTGATTTTCCATCGCATTTTCATCGCGTCTTTCATTTCTGATTTTCCATCGCATTTTCATCGCGTCTTTCATTTCTGATTTTCCATCGCATTTTCATCGCGTCTTTCATTTCTGATTTTCCATCGCATTTTCATCGCGTCTTTCATTTCTGATTTTCCATCGCATAGCTCCATCGCTCCATCGCTCCATCGCTCCATCGCCTTTTCATCGCATAGCTCCATCGCTCCATCGCTCCATCGCCTTTTCATCGCATAGCTCCATCGCTCCATCGCCGCTTTTCATCATAGCTCCATCGCTCCATCATAGCTCCATCGCGCATCGCATAGCTCCATCGCATAGCCTCATCGCGCATCGCATAGCGCGACTTTCCATCGACTTTTCATCGCATAGCTCCATCGCTTCATCGCATAGCTCCATCGCGCATCGCATAGCTCCATCGCATAGCCTCATCGCGCATCGCATAGCGCGACTTTTCATCGCATAGCTCCATCACTTCATCGCATAGCTCCATCGCTCCATCGCATAGCTCCATCGCGCATCGCATAGCTCCATCGCTCCATCGCGTTAAATTAGAAATGAAAGACGCGATGGCCCCTCTCGGCCATCATACTAAACTGATGTTATTCATATTCATTTATTTTTAGGAGAACCCTTATTTACGAAGCGCATATACTAGTATACTGGGCGGATAACCCAGTTCGGCACCAAGTCACCAACAGTAAACAAAAATCCTCGGCCACCTTGACCTTCCTTCCACAAATGAGGAAGTTTGGAAAAGGTAGTAAAGATAGCCTACGTGTAGTCCAACAGGCTGAATTAATCAATGACCCAGAGTCTACTACCGTTACACCACGGCATTGGCCTACGAAATCTGTTTACCTCAATTCACAATTCTATTGGATATACTTTTATCTTTCAAAGCCTCGCGTTGTTTACCTGTTCGATATATCAAACCGCAAGTTCTGTGAATATGTATGGTGTAACTGGCGCTATCTCGTGTCATTGGGTACAAACCTCGGAGTACAGTCATTTTCCCCCCCTGTCATGTTCCCCCCTGTCCCATTCCCCCCCTGTCATTTCCCCCCCCCCCTGTCATGTTCCCCCCCTGGACATATTCCCCCCCTGTCATATTCCCCCCCTTATATTTACTTGTCCATATAGCTGTTGTGGGTTAAATATTTAGGTAATTTTTTCTTCCAGTAAAATAATGCCAATTTTTATTTATCATAAACTGTTACAGGAAAAGACAAATGTTGTTTTTTTAATGTAATTCCATCAATAAATTATTTTCTTCACAGATTTATCTTTAAGTAGTCTTAGATAGGCACAAATTTTACCAACCAATAAAAGTAACGTGTGAAGAGATGTTCATATACACACCCACTTTCTCGGGGTGTTCTGACCCTACACCTGCCTGAGTATAGGAGTTATTATAACATCACTATATGTACTATCATGTACCTCAGAGCAGTTGTTTCGGATAATTTCGGGAATATATCTTATGTATATCCCAGGCATATCTCTCACCAGGGGCCAAGCCTAATCATGAATATATTTAACTATTCACGATATATTCTCGTAGATGTAGTGATGCCGGAGTTACCGACGGGGTGAAATTTACATTATTTTAGATTTACACTCTTCTTCTGCGTTACTGTTGTCTGTGCTGCACACGTTGTGTAATCGTTTATTAATTTCGATTCACACATATCTTGTTTTTCTCTTCTTTCTTGCTGACGGTTCTTCTCACGTGCCAGTGTGTATTTTAGCAATATACTTAATGGAGTGGCACGATCCCGGCATGGTCGTCGAAGGAGATTCTGATTATGCTTCGAAAAACATCTCGAACCTGATAGCATATTCTTACTATTTCTCAATCCAGGTGTCGGAACATGAATCTCACTTAAAGAGATATTAAATACGGGTCATGTTCATTTCAGAATGTCAGCCGCTGTCTGCATTCCGTCTCTCGATGGTTGTAGTCTGCGGGAACATCTAACACTGTCGCAAGTAGACTGGATGAGTCTCTATTTCATATGTACTATTTAATAATAATAAAATGATCTTTAAGAAATATATACGTTTGATAAATAAATAAATAAAATGAAAAAAATGAAAAAATTATTTTTAAAATAGAGACTGGACAATATTGGTCAATAATTTATTGATGGAATTACATTAAAAAAACAACATTTGTCTTTTCCTGTAACAGTTTATGATAAATAAAAATTGGCATTATTTTACTGGAAGAAAAAATTACCTAAATATTTAACCCACAACAGCTATATGGACAAGTAAATATAAGGGGGGGAATATGACAGGGGGGGAATATGTCCAGGGGGGGAACATGACAGGGGGGGAAAATGACAGGGGGGGAATGGGACAGGGGGGGAACATGACAGGGGGGGAAAATGACCTACATTCACAAACCTCATCCATGACCTCGATTAGCACATAAAAATATTCTAAGGATCTATTTTATCTATTGATCAGAGTTTAGAGTTGCTTACCCTGGTCGATTTTGTAAAATGTACAAACTAATTCTGAGAATACCTATGGTTTAACTCGATCACTCGAATTGAGAAAAACCTGAATTGGCTGAACTGATATCTTTTAATGAGGTGATTTAATCCCTAAAATGTATTTAAGCTAGAGAATCTATGAATGCTATTAATTTACACTCTCAACAATGGTTGTTTCCACAGCTGTAACCAATATGGAACCAGAAAATGGTTCCATTGAGAATCATGTTTTCCTTTTTGGTTCTATATCGAGCCACATCGTTGCACGATTCTTTGCCTCCCTCTCCCCGCTATAACAATGCTCTCATGGTTGTACCCTATATTTAAAAACTTATATTCATGCCCCATTCCATAACCCCAGCTCGCAGAGGCCCTCGGTGTCCGAGTGGTCTAAGGCGCTTCGCTGGTGACCGCTAGCCTCACACCACTGAACCGGACCAGCTGGTCCATGTGTGAAAGTTTGTCAGTTACTTGCCGACGGGCGGTGGTTCTCTCCGGGTACTCCGGCTTCCTCCACCAGCCAAACTGACTGTCACCATATATGAGTGAAACAACCTTGAGTGTGACATTAAGCCAAATCCGCCCCCCGCCCCCACCCCAGCTCGCATTAGAATACATTTATAGAATAAACTCCCATAGTGATAACCCCGGGCCGTTATTGCCCACACCTTATACATAGCCCACTCCAACCCTATGTGTTATTAATTCTCACGCCATAGAAAAAAACTATTGGATGATGTAATATGGCACCCTCCAAATTTTCAAAGTCAGAGAGCGCTCTCCACCAAACTCCGAACAGCGCATGTCAGCTGAACGACTTCCGTCTTGGGTTCAAGCCAACCACCTCGCTGGCAATCTCACGTTCGGTATTTCCCTATTGGCGGAATTAGCTTGTCACATAGAACGCACAACTCCCCACCCGTGGGGAGCGTATGGCGATCAAGTAGTGAGCCGGCTACGAAATAGTGCCTTTGGTAATCGAGCGATCCGATGGCATTTTATTGTGAAATGAAGTTAATTTTAACCAAACGAACATAATTCAGTCAAATTATACAAAACTATTTCTATGTTTAGTTGAATAATAGCAATCTATCCCTAGAACTCAGCAACTGGGCTAATTCCCGCCAATACGAAAATAGACGAATGCGACATTGGTTCCGCCGAAAATTAATTGTGCGCATGATAAGATAAGATTCTTTATTGTACTGAGCATCCCATTTGGGACAGAGTACAAAACACATAAAAAGTAGAACAAATAAGAAAGTAAACGAACAGGTGCGACGTTTCCGTTTTCGCTCCCAGAAATTCACTAGGCCAGAGGTCAGTTTTCGCAGCTGAAGTGAGTTCTGGGGCTAGATTTCCTCGCTGGGGGTCTGATAATATCCCAGCCACCAGTCAGATATTGGACCGGATTCGGGGCCGCACGCACATCGCCGGAAGTGACATCATATATAGTAAAATAGATGTTTGCCGAACATTTCGATTACTTTTCAAGTCTGCATAATACCTCTGTTGACCTAGCGCTAAAAAGAATTATCTGGAGATTATTTTCCCTGTTTATCTGGACAGAGCATGTGAAAAGTAGTTCGCTCATGTGCAAAACTGAAGGGGTTGTTTAGCCGGATTCAAACTGAACCGTGCTTACGTGGGTTTTCCCCTATACGTCATAGCAACGTAGTAAAGGTCAACTTCCACCATTGGAGGCAGGGATGATAAATGAGCCTGTGAAATGGAGCATGCACTGTGGGGAGGATGGGTTTAAGCATCGTTAACACGCTCTCAGTGCTGAGATTACTCCGCAATATAGACTTTCCCTCTTTTCGCTAACAAAATATATTCTAAAAATATTTATAATCAATAGCTTACGCCGTTAAAGAGGTCAGGCTCTTGATTTTCTCTGTACAGTTTCAACAAATCTATTCGCGCAGTGAGCTGCATTTGTGAGTGATCAGTCCCAGGAAGCACTAGGAAGTTATTGGAAACTGTGCTAGAGCATTCGACTGCTGGAAGGGTCAATGACCCCTGTGATGAGTGAGCTGGACTATACCATTAAATGTGCAATGTATGTCCGGTCGGCAGTCTGTATTTGTATCAATCTAAAACATCTTGGCGCAGAGGCACATTTTGTACGGGAGAGGCAGATTTTTGTCTTTAAAAGGTAGACATCGCCATCATGGTAGACAGAATCTTAAAACATACATGGCATGAAGCATACTGGTAATTCCCCCACAACTACTGGTCTCTAGTTTTGGTGGAATGGACCTAACAAGATGTTGATTTTTATTGCCATGGCAGTTACCATGTGTGAAATGGATATCCATGAACAAGTCGTAGACTTTAAGGGATAACTTTACCTTTCAGACGCAAAAGTTGATGGTAAAGCTGCCTAAATAATAATCTTATATTGAAATACTACTTGAAAAGAGAGCATATAAAAAATCATATATTTTGACTGAAGTTTTTCAAAAATCATTTTCGCATGAATGAGAGAATCTAAGAATTAACATGGGCTTGAATGGGATTTTAGTGTTCAGTCAAAAAGATGCACACAGCATGCAATCTTGGAAAAAGAAATAGAATTGTGAACATTTAATTTCTTCGCTTATATTTTTAGCGCATGAATTAGTGATTGGAATAAGCCACAAAAAAATGGGCTCTTCGCCATGCACTCTTTCGCGGTGATAGTTATCACCTTTTCGCGGTGATAGTTATCGCCTTTTTTCTGGCTGTGATATGGATATACTAAATTCATTATTCAGTCTCAATTGACATGAATGCTCATTTGTCTACAAATGTCCGTTTTCTGGGATATATCGGGTGATTTCCGGTAAACGAAAGGTAACGGAACCCCTTGAAATATACATGACAGGTGTATATATATACTGGGAATTCCCTCTCTAATTCTGGTCCTTACATTTTGTAGAATGCCAAATAATAAGTAGTTCAACTTTTTTGCCATGGCTGTTACCAGAGATCTAGATGTGTTAGAGGGATATCATTTAACAAGTCGTGTATGCGTTAATACATTGTGCCAATGCTACAATAACTTTCTTTTATAAAGCATCACAAGATAATACAGTGAACGATTGACATCGGTCAAGCCTGGGTTCTAGGGAAGAATTGCGACGTCTAAAGACCGCAAGCTCATGTCGTTGCTCTTATCCCTGCACTGTAAACTGTTGCTGTAAATTGTACAGTAATTTACTGTAATTTTACTGCAGGAAATTTGCCAGGTAATTTACTGTAAAATGTACAGTAAATATTATAAATTACTGTAAAAATCGCATTAAATAGTGTATTTTGCAAAATTTAATGTATATCAATAATGTGTATTCCTCTCTTGCAGGGAATTAGCCTAGTTTCATGTATACTATGATACTTTCTTTTAATTTGGTGCTAATGCTATTATATGAATTACGTCTTTGGATTATGGACGCGGAAGTTCTTTAATGGACGACGATGGATTATAGACGCTTATATTTACTATAAATTACTGCAAATTTGCTTGAGTAAACATACCGTGAATTACTGACAAATTTACAACAAATGTTTACTGTGGTGCTGATCGATGTTAAGTCCACGCTGATTGGCTGTTTTCTTATCTGTGACGGATGAGCTTCAAAAGATCATGAAACTCAAGAACCGCCTGGACGTACAGTCGCGATGTATACCTCACCGAGAACCCTCGCAAGCTGAAGTGTCAATACTTATTTTGTTTGTGTTAGAGAAGGACGCCGAACGCCATTTGGAAGCTGCATCATATGACGATTGACCAACGAAAGTTGCCCATGAACATGCGCCAAATCATGGCATATGCCTGGCATCTGCCTGCGTAGCGGGATCATGTGTGCTACCTTATATTAAATGGTCAAACTGTTGGCGTGGAAATTTGCTCACTTTAAAAACTTTATAATTTGATGAGGCTCTATCGAAATTCGTGACGCAAAGCCATGCATAGACATTTTCTTATCTACATGCTGCATATACCGGTAGCACGTGGATCTTAGAAGTTGGAAATCGTTAACTTGGATAACAATTCGGACTGAGATTGAAAAAAAAACATTTAAAGGGGTTCAGCATGAATGCCAAAATTTCATAACCTATTTCTTTTACTTCTGGTACCGTTTGTGTGTTATGATTGGGATAAATGAACTCAGTGACATTATCGACGCAGAATGTCGTGGTTGTGCGGTCAGTAATATGTGATAAGTGAGACGGTTTTCTCTCTGTTTTCGGTGCATATGGCAGGCCGTGTGAGCAAACATGGAATTCAGGAAGTTACACACGGAGTATAGGTGTGTGTAACACTACCTCGAAAGTCATGGAGAGGAACGTTAGTTTTAGCGTAAATAAAGATAGGTACATCGTTACAATACATTCACAAAATCTTACAAGCGAAAAACTGATCACGACCCGTCAGACCACAAAGTACAAAGTGTAGTGTATGCTTAGCTGTATAGTTCATACACTGGATGGCCTGAACTGATGCTCGAATGTGAACGTCGTCTTATACTTGTTTGTTGTATTATTCAGTCTTTTCAAAACAGGACCGTTAAACTGATTAAATATAAGAAAGACTCGAACAATATACATAAAACATAAATATGAAGCAAATATGTTTGATATATTATCGCAATTGTTTAAGTTATACGATGTTTAGTTGTTTATCATTCATATCGCTGTTTCGGAGAAGCGGTGTGACCGAAGTCAGTCAAAAGATTTAAAATTCGATTTTTTGGGGGATAATAATACTAACAATATTAGACCAACTCGTATCTTGAAGAAACATATTTCTTGGACTGCATGGTTCATGTCTCACCACTGAATAAAAAGCGAGAGAAATCTAACCTGACCATCCAGTTTTCCTGTGGATATAGAGACTACACCGTGAAAAACAGTGGACGCTAGTGTTCAAAAAATGAACACCTGTGTTCAAATATGTACACCATTTTGTACACCTTTGAACACCGTTGTTCAAAGGACCTGGTACGTTAAGGTGGACAAACCGCCCCAGGTGAGGTACGATTGTAGATGAAAAATGAAACTTAAAATATGACATGCTCGTCTCGATTAGCGTAAACTATGACATTTTTTTTTAAATCTCTGAAATATTGGGAGCATGAGTACCATGGGTTTTTTTAACAAGAGCTCTCCAAAGTGGTAGGTTTGTGTGAAATTAACAGTTTTGGGTTGAAAAGACACGGTTTGCCTACCTGTAAATAAATGAAGATAAACTATAACCACAAAAATATTCACACATAACAGTCCTCTTTTGAATCTCTAGTTGTTCAACAAAGCACGTTTTGGTTATCGTTTATCTTCATATAAAAAATGAAACTTTATGGAATATTGTTTTTGGTCATTTGGTGTTCAATTTCAAATACGATAATTGGAGCACTGTAAAATGTACGAGTATGAGCTGGCCGAATGGATAGAATCGCGAGAAGAGTTATCGTTTTGATTGAATGTTCTGCTGGTTCGAATCCCATAGTATTCGTCCAAAATGTTTTAATAATTTTATGCATTTTTCGGTTTTTCACCATGATTACAATATATATGTGAATATTTGTTAGCAGAAAGAATGAGTGGAAATGGTCTATATCTTAAGATATAGTATTCAGCAAATGTTGCGAAGTTTTCTCTTCCCGTGCTAGCTTTGTCCGCGTGATTAGAGAATTGCACATCACAATATCTGGACTTATTTGATCAACTTAGTATTTAGTCGTATCGAAAGTGGTCTAAGGGAACTGAGACTGTGCGTTGAATTCGTACATAAATATACATAATATATATGTCCATGATGAAGAATATTTACTACCCTTTTGGATGTAGGCGATATCAATAATGATCTTGCCATTATCATTCCTGCGGACGAAATCAAGGCCAAATGAGAAAATTATCTGTTGACCAATCATAATGGATAAATAGACAAATGCAGTTTACGGCCATAGCGCATCTATTTTAATCCTTATCGACAACAGTTCTACCACCAGTAAAGACGTGGCGCATGTGCAGCTGGTGATCAGCGTAAACCCAGAAGGACCTTTCGGTCAAATGAAACTGGTCGTGCAACAGCTACTATGGGCAAGATGAACTAAGAGCATATGCATTCGGAATTTTAAACATTGCTGATTACCCTTATTCACCACATTGTGCGTGGTTGTCAGTCGAACGTCATATAGGATGCTCGCCACCTACCGCACATGAGGGTATATTTACAGTATATTGCACACGCCAAAACAAAAATGACCCTACGAGAGTTGTCGTTGGTTCTCTTAAAGAAATGAGACTTGCGGACACTCAATTCAGCGAGTGGCGAGTAAAATCTATTCATTTCATTTCCGTATTCAACTTTTTATTTATGCAATTAACGGCATTAACGTAACAGGGATGGCACGAAGATATCATATAATAACATCAATTTAATTAAAGGGAAAAGACTGTAAAACCACGAGTAAAATATGCTTGGCCTTGCAAAGCGCGCTCTCGGCCGTAAACTCGAATCCATTCAACTCCACTTGAGTTCAACTTCTGCTCCCTGTATTTGCCCCTCTTGATCTATGATCATTTCATTTTTGCTATGATAAAAAAAATGTGTAAGGTAGGCTGTTGTACTTTGGAATAGTTGTAACAACATGGTGCTGAGGTCAGATCAATAACAAAGAATGATGTGGGCCAATTATTTACATTGGCATAGGAATCTGAAGTGGAAGCATGACTTATTTTTATTTCGACCCAATTGAAAAAACTGATCTCCTTTTGTAATATACCAAGAAGCGAGCGATAGTCTATATAGAAATACCTGCACATTTCGAAAACAGCTGCAGCAGGTTATTTTGATAATTATGACTAACAGCATTTTCGAATATCGCGCCAACTTCACTTACTGCATATACACACACCAGCTTAGTCGGACCAAGACTTTGCGTAGAAGAGAGGGCAATCATTCGACGACGGCGAACGCTTATCAGATCAACGGTACAACATCACACTGTGAAAAAATGTTTGTAAAGTTACAGTAGGAAGTATTGTAAAATGTGACCGTGGAGTTTACTGTTAAATAGGAGCATCAGTTTCAACTGCTATTTTATAATTCATAGCTGTAGCAATACAGATAACCAGTGTAGGTCAATCTTAATAAATTAATATCCTATCAATGCTCCCCAATCGTACATGTCGCGTTTTAGCCTTCAAGCGACATATCCAAATGGGGGAGCAGATAGGATTTAATTTTAATTAGATTGAGTGTATAGGTTTGCATCTTTTGGGTAAACTATAGCATAAATTGGAGTAAAAGGCAACAACATTGTATTACATTATTGGTGTATATTTACATTCAGTAGCAATATCGTTAAATTATTGTCGAGGTGTATTTCGTATACCTTTCCAGATTGTTTTCATCTATAATACCCAGTATACTTCTAGTGCAAATTATATCAAATGTGCAAGGAGGGATAATGAGTTTGCCTGGCAAGGTTAAATCTCCGGTGGTGCTCATTGGAGTTAATGTACTGTTCAAAGACCAAAAGCTAATGTGCAGGATGATAGAAGGACATGTGTTTGCTCCTATATTATCTGTGGTGCTGAATAGAAATTTATATTTAACCCAACCATTACGTTCTATGCATTTTCCTCTCTACTCTCTTGAAAAAGAGACACTAGGGAACTCGACTCCTTTAAATACTATAGGCCAATGGAGTTTCTGCTGAACATGAAGTTGTAAAGCTATATATTCCTGTTGATTTAACGGTATTTTTGTTGTAAATATGCAATACTACCACTGTTGTAAAATTACAGCATATGCTGTAGAAATACAGATATACAGATCGGAGCATCCTGTAAAAATACACTAAAAACCGCTGGTATCCTTTCTCCAGCACATTTTGCTGTAAAATTACAGCACCCTTTTTTACAGTGCCACGTATGCATCAAATCAAAGCGGGCGTTATCTTCATAGGTCTACACCGGAGTTTGAACTCCCTAATCGTAATATGACTATAAAGTCCATTTCCATTTTCAGAGTGATATAATAACGTGTTTATTATATCAGTTCATGAACAGAAAAATAAAAATAATCTATGTCATAATGTTATCTGAAAGCTATACTATAATAATTCGGATTGAAGACTCCTATACATGGCAGTGTGACTATGCGTCACAGGACCTACGAAGTAAGATTAGGACAGGCACTGAGCTCTTGGCAATCCCACCCACCCCAGTGTGATATATAGTCAATATTCAAGATGTACAATCAAAGTTACTTTATCTAGTTAAATTCTACCCAAAGAAAATAAATTAAGACCGTTTAAACATGCCGTCAATGCCAGATGTTGAGTTTTATACAGCTGTAGATCAGGGCTCTGGGTGCATATATCATGTTTTCATACCCTTGATGCACACAACAGCGGCAAAAACACAGCCTCCTTGAACAACCTATCTTTATACAGGAAATTCTTAACCCAGAAAATACCATTCTCTCTCAAAAGAAAACAATTTACGCCAGGAAGGCCTTTTTTATTAAGCTAATTTTGTTAGGTAGGGGCCTACTTAGATTCAATAATTGTCATGAAATTTATTTGGTTATATCTTAATTGCAACTATGTTTGTTCCTCAAACCTGACATGCTTGAGCTATGTACATGTATAACACACTTTCATTTGAGAGTCCAGACATTCCACCATTCATGTGAACAAATTGTACTAAACATGGAATAATTAAATTCACACTACCCATTTCTACAGTATCAGTACTATGTTACTATCTGTAGCAGTTGAAACCCAGTAAAACTTAAACAATTAAAACCAGTAAAGAATACTGAATAACAGAAAATATGTATGGAGATTTGAATGAGTAAACTACTAAACAACTTACATGATACCAACAAAATGTCCCAACACAAGCTGATAAATTCCTTGGGTGGCTTCCAGGACGGCTTTGTTTCACCCTCAGTAAATTTTATCATTGTTGCTCACAGGCTAATCTGAAGGATGATACCAGATCTTTCTATGTTCTGCTGGGTTATTGCTTCAGGCTGACTTAATTGGTTGATGTAGGATATTTCATCATCAGTGGCAATTTGACCTAAATTTGAAGCCTGCATGATTTGGTCTGTGATGAAATGTTTGGATGTGAAATAGGATACACGTTAAAGGCCACAGTTTACATATATCTATAACAATATACTGAATTGTGTGTATTAAGAATGGCAAGTTGGTAATAGCAGTGTAGATAAATGCACTAACAAATGATGGAAAATTAGCATTTCCTATTTCATTATCCCATCACGTTTTGTACTGTGTTATATATGCAGTGAAACATACAGCCAAGGGTTCCCAATGGGCATGACAGTGCACTCGCTGAGCTATCAATAAATAATAAAAAAAAAATTATAAATCAAATTTTCATCAGAATTCGGTCAGCTCAGAACTTGCTGGTAACAATGCCCTAATGCACGTTCATGCCAAAAATCAAGGTTCTAATGTCAACGGTTCTCCTTATTTTGCCGACGAAAGGACTCGTATGGACTGACTCACTGACTCATTACCGGACAATTTGCGATCTGTAGCCTACTTCGTAGGAATAGGGGCCCACACAGATATGACATTTTAAATATTATCGGTGTTAAGATTGCAATATCGTTGCACTCATTTAGTGTCATCTAATGTGAAGTACAACTGAGGTTTTAGTTTAGTGGTTTTTGCGGCGTGTAGCGGTGTGGAAAATTCGGTTGATTTTTAGTGGACGCAAATCCTTGTGGTTATGAGATACTGCACTCCGAGTCGTGCTACAATCTACGAAACTAATTCACATAGATGTGTTAACAGGATAGAAATAAGCAGTATTATTCTCGCAGGATAATCTGACCACCGAAATGACCACGTTAATTTTACTCTTGTAGAACTGGCTGAACTGATGTCGGAGTACTGTATTGTTAAGCCTTGACCATCTAATTTATCACAAGTGTAAAGTTTCGCTATTCTTTTGCTGGCTGATCAGTCATGTAAGTAATATAACGTTTACTGTTTCCACTTGTGGATGTAAATAACTCATTACGTGATTAATCAATCAAGAAACTGTTAATTAATTAATAATCTCACTGTCCATCGTCGGTCTTATTTATTTATTTCTGAGACTCTTGTCATTTGAAGCTGTCGCGTTAATGATAATGATCGACTATGCTCGTTAGATGCTGTCGATCGCGCGTCACCTTAATATATGTTCGAGTATTTGTCGATCACGCTTCGCATTCATATATGCCGAATAATCTCACTCCAATCTCTCGATCTCGCGTCGCCTCAGTCTACAAGTATATGCTCGGGTATTCATACTTGAAACTGTCGATTGCGCATCTATGCTTGAATATTTATGTCGATCGTGCGTCTTGTCTCTTTCGTATTCTCATTTAGATGTGCGTCACATGTCCCATAATTAGCCCATAATGGATATTGTCAAGTATATCTGTGGATCGCAGATCTGTTGATTTATTTGTATTCTCATTTAGCTACTATATAGGGCTCAACTGCATAGAGCGATGCCAACTGGTGTTCAAACGGGCAAAGGTCATGGAAGAAAGGCTTTCAGCGGGTGTGTGACTTATGTTCAGTTAAATTGCCGAATTTTAAACTGCACACACACTTCCATGAACGTATACGATTTTATTGACATTTGTCCCAGTGAACGCTAATTCATAATGACATTTGTATCCTACTCATCTGCAGTCTCTGGTTACTTTGCAAGAGAGATGACTTCTGATTGTCACTCTCGCTAATATATAAATATGAACACACCGCTCTAAAATATGTTGTGTTTTCTCGGCAAATCTGCCTGAAAATGCTGACATTGACTGACTTGAATCTATATCTAACGTTGCAATTTTTTCCATAAATTCATTCATCATCCTTTCCAACTACCGACGAAATTTCAAAAATACTTCAAGAAAAGAATTTTCGTACAAGTATACCCTATTATGTCCGCATTCACATGGGATTTGTAGATAATTTTATCGATCGTACTGATCTGTTATTTTATACCACAGAATAAAGGCCCCGCGTGAGTGGAACAAACTTCCCTCTGACCTCCACGATTGTGTTTCCATAATCTCTTTGAAATCTCTCTTAAAAGACTAACATTCTGTTCAAATACTTGCAACACCATTACTTCAACACCACCCAGTGGACCAGCAGACGCTCAAAGCCGTCAATGTACTGAGTTTTTGCGCCTCTCCAGGCTTATCGAGCTCCTGACAAGCTGTATTTGTTTTGTTTATATACCTCTGTAAATTGTCTTTTTATGTATGTATTACTACTTTTTTATGGATATCACAAGCCCTTTGGGGTTTTCTTCCCGCCAATCAATCGTTTGACTATTCTCTACCTGTATGTATAGGTCACGGTTGCCTTTATTATTTTGTTTAATTAGTGAAATAAACTCAAGCTTAAACATCACACTATGCAAATTGGTTTATGAAACAGCTATTACGTATGAAGTTTTATATGGAGAGAATTACAAAGTTAGTTCAAGCGTGATACGGTATCAACATCATGGATTAATGGTAGCCATGTTGTAGAGTTCGTACAATTTGTTGTATACGCTGCAGAAAAAAAGAAAGAAAAGGATCATGTATGTTTAGATGGGTAAATAGCCCCCAGAACAGGTGCGATAGAAGTGCCAAAGATAAAATATTACATATGCAAGAAATTGTTCATTTGGTATGAAGTACAATACTATATTGTATACTCAGAAAAGTTTCATTATTCTCATTATTCTCATTAGTCTCATTATTCTCGAATAACAGGGCCGTGTAGTAGTGCATTCGTGCAAAATCGCCTTTGAGGCGAAAAAAAACTCCTATAAACATATGAAGATAAACGATAACCAGAACCAGCTTGGTGTAGCATACTCACTGTTCCAACATGTATTCGTAGACCATGCAAATCTGGTTCTGGTTATCGTTTATCTTCAAGTGTTTACAGGGAACAATATAGGAATGGTTTTCACATCAGAATCAACTATTTTGCACAAATGCACTACTTCACGGCTCACGACTACTGATTTTTTATGAGCTCCGAAGTAGACGACTGATTAAATTGGACAGACATGTAGCCTGTATAGTCGTTGTAAAAAAACATATCCAATACTCAAAAGAACATGACCTGAGAGATATATGTTATTTTTTAAAATGAACTAATGAATTGGACTGGCATAAAAGAGGGGTCATCGTGAACTATATACTGTCTTGCTGGGAGTATTAATATTATATCTGTAAGAAGTATAATCCGCGCCTTTATTACTTATGGCCTTTATCACTTGTAGATATTCGAAAGGATAGTTATATTGATGTTAAAGATATACTTATCGATGACGTCAATACAACGACTGTGGTGTGAATTAGGTTGAATTACACTGACATTTCCTTGTAGATTCCGATAAATAATTAGAGATTTGCAAATTTCCCACGATAGTATATACTATAAGGAAGATGCACCGATCGGAGTTTTCAAGTTACTGGTCTATCTCTCTGTCTCTCTCTCTCTCTCTCTCTCTCAGAACTTTGAGCTTTACGTTATGATTTATTCGTGAAGTTACACCTATCAGCCTGATGTAATGAGCAAGTTGTTTAACAGTACCACAAGATCGGTAACCCGGCTTAGCCATATTTTAAGCTGTCAATGACTGTCCATGCGAATATACAGTGTTTCAGTCTATGCATTTGCAAGTTATAATATTATATACACCACAAACCACAACATGTGTGACGAATAGGCGAAAACAAAATCAGGTAAGAAGAAAAAACAGAGCTGGTTGTCTTAGCTTTATAATATATTTATATTTGATGTTTTGCTTTGTCTTGAAAACTTAAATGGCTATACTATCCTCCAGGAGGATATAAAGGTAATAGTAAATATGTCAGTCTGTTACACTGCAAAAAAAAATTGTTAAAGCCATTTCAGCACCAGAATTGTGTTGAAAATAACACAAATTGTGTTAGATTCAACATGTTGAACTCAGCACGATTTATATGTGACGTTCCACACAAAACTACGCTGATTTCAACAAAAAACAGGGTTGCAACCATTTTATCACAAAAATGTGTTAAAACAACACAATTCTTTTCATAATGTATTTACGGCAAATTATATGTTTATGTTTAAGATATGAACATTTTTCTAAAACGCATCAATGATGTACCGTATACAGTGTGCTCAGATGTTCGCTGGAGCTTCAACATGTGTAGGTTATGCACACAGTTTGAACACGTCAGCGTCAAGAAGGGGTAAGTCCGTCATGTATGATACCATGAATTAGATCTATGCATATATACGAGGTTTAGTCTTGGTACGTATGCTTGAACACCAAAACGGGTTCAAGCTCAAAACAGGTTTCCAGCCTGGACGTCGTTATTGAGCTTGTAGAAGTGTTGAAGTCTTACACATATTATTTGCAGTATCAGTATCAAGGTTTCTAAAACGGATGGTTTGTCGATTTTTATTTCATTAAGGTAAGGTTGTTCTCCAGTTTAGGTATAAGATGGTGTATCAGGGATATATTTCGTCGCACAGCCCTGCATCTCAGCTGGCTGTTTCCGCCCGTAACTGAGGTATATAAGTCTACCATGATTATAACATTAGGAAATACAGATAAATTGCCATAAATAAGAAAAATATGTATTTCTGGTGCGTGAGTTTGAGATATTATAGGAGGATGGCTAGTTCACAAAACATACTGAAATTTTAGAAATGATCGACTTATATACGGAAATCAACTGATGAAGACAAAACGGACGCCAGGCCATGTTGTAGCACAGGAATCCGTACACCAGTTGCGCAGCTCGTTGACGGCAAATGGAACAGCTGATGTTGTTCTCCGCTTTCATTTATGGTAGGCCCCAGGGGACAAAAATCGCCATTTGGTGTAGACACATATTATTAGCCAACCACAGAGCTGTTTTACGTGTTGACATTAATTATTATATGTCTACATACAATTTAATTCGATATCATATCGAATTATTTTATATCCGTATACATATTATTTAGATACTGCATCAAATATTTCGATGCTACATCAAATTAATTTGTATCCCCATTCAAATCATTTCGTATCCGTATACATATATATTATTTATATATGGCATCCCAATATTTAAAAGTGCGGTTGGCCACAGAGGACAAAATGCATATTTGGTGTAGACACAATTCAGTCAATCATATAACAGTTTTATGTATGTCATACATAATTCATTATATATGCCATACATAATTCATTAAATATGTCCTACATAATTCATTCAATCACGGCCACTGGAAATATGTATGACATGCAGTAATCGCTTCCCCCACAAAATGTTCTGTTTCCTGTAGAAATGGATCAACCAATGACAACGTGCTTTACAGATTCCACGCGCGGCCACATGTGCCACGGCGCCATTTTTCAACTCCTGAAACATGTCTCGTACAGAGAGGGAGCAATTTCTGTATAGGTTTAGAAGAGAAGTAAACGACTCCATGCGCCTGACGCTTCTACCGCCATACTGCACATAGCCATTTCCAACCACGAGGCGCTACAAACTTATTCATAAAAGTTGATTCTATTGACTGTTGAGATTATAGGGGGGGGGGGAGTAATTTATGGTGTCTATAATTCCGACGATTTCAGTGGTTCAATACGATGCTACATCGAAATATAGTTAGGATGCCATACCTAAATAATATGTATACGGATACAAAATGATTCGATACAGTATCTAAATCATCTGCAATGCGTATACAAATTGATTTGATGTAGCATTGAACTATTTGATGTAGTATCTAAATAATAAGTATACGGATATAAAATAATTCGATATGATACCGAATTAAATTGTATGTAGACATACAATAATTAATGTCTACACGCAAAACAGCTCTGTGATTGGCTAATATAGTAATAATATGTATCTACACCAAATGCCTATTTTTGTCCCCTACGGCCAGCCACAATTTAAATATTGGGATGCCATACATAAATAATATGTATACGGATACAAATTGATTCAATACAGTATCTAAATGATTTGAATGGGGATGCAAATTTATTTGATGTAGCATCGAAATATTTGATGCAGTATCTAAATAATATGTATACGGATATAAAATAATTCGATATGATATCGAATTAAATTGTATGTAGACAGATAATAATTAATGTCTACACGTAAAACAGCTCTGTGATTGGCTCAGAATATGTGTCTACACCAAATGGCGATTTTTGTCCCCTACGGCTTACCATATTCGTTTAGCGAGAGTTGTCCTAGGGAATATGGCGTGATATTGTATCTGAGTTTACTGAGATTGGGGTTTTATATGGATTTTGTGTAAGATACAATATCCCGTTGATATTTTATCCGAGTTTACCGAGATTGATTTGTTCTCCTGAACTTTGTCAACTTTATATTTGATAACGAGGACAAGGCATCAATCTCAGATAGTAAACAGAGAGATAGTAAACAAATTAAAGTCTGATACCTTCGCCCAACAGAAGAAGATTGGCAGTTATCAAAACCCTTCAACCCCCACGAGCACAGTTCATCATGTTTAACATTTAGTCAAACATATATCTGGTTACTAAATTAGCATGTCAAAAAATCAGCTGACAGTAATAGTTCTACGTTAATTTTAAAGCTTTAAATCTCGAAGGAACTTTTTTTTTAAATTCTGCTCAGTTGATGTAAACAGCGGAGATACGAAGTAGGCTACAGATCGCAAATTGTCCGGTAATGAGTCAGTGAGTCAGTCCATACGAATCCTTTCGTCGGCAAAATAAGGAGAACCGTTGACATTAGAACCTTGATTTTTGGCATGAACGTGCATTAGGGCATTGTTACCAGCAAGTTCTGAGCTGATCGAATTCTGATGAAAAGTTGATTTATAATTATTTTTTTATTATTTATTGATGACTCGAGTGCACTGTCATGCCCATCAGGAACCCTTGGCTGTATTCTTCTCTGTGACTTTTAAGCGCCTGAGACTAACTTCGGCCGCCCAGCACTAAAGCAAAAAAAAAAATGATGCGCCCAGCTCTCGAAAATATCAGTAACTTTAATGGTACTTGCCAAAATATGTCGGCATTATACGTTTTCCCTAATAGTCCACGCCATGCTTCCCGAACATCTGCCGTGAATTGTTGGAAATATTCGGGAACCCTCGTGATCATGCTGGTCGCTGTTAGCCGGTGGTATTGCGGAAGGCTACCGAAATCCCATAATCTCGCGTCAGGCGAGCTGTATATGCCACGATGCATGAAGGAAGCAAATCATTTGATCAGAGAATGGAGGTTGTTATTTCGTCTGCTGCGAAGTTTTACCGAGCCACGAATATCACTTGACATGTATTTTATAAATCAATGTCATGAAGCGCCAAGCAACTTTGAAAAACTTCTTCTCACAGAAGCGTCAGAGGTCCAATGAAGGTAAATCTTTTGTTGGCTTTCGGTGGTCGTTCATGCCAAGAAAACTGTGGTCCGTTTTGCCCCAGCGTTTTATCGCATTTAATGAGTATCAGTTACCACAACCGAGTCCTGTCCGGCTAAAAATACCCTGTCATTGATCCACATTCCACATGGCCCTATTACTGAGGTTAATCTTAACGTGCTTCTGGGACAACTCCACAGCTCTGAAAATGATTCTTGTCCGAGAGCATAGGCCTACTGCATATACCTTCAAACAATCAGCGCTGTTCCCATAACTTAAATTGTTAAACCATATCATTGAAATAATATAGCAGAAAACATTGCTGTAAGTTATGATATGTACACTATGACCAAAGACATGTTCATAATGTGCTAATCGGATAGTTAGGACAAACATGCATCAGAGAGTGTGTGACTTGGGTTCAAGGGTTAAGATTTTGGAGGGAAATATAATGTTGACAGCAGAAATATGACCCCGCCATGTGCTGATTAGAGCGCTAAAACAGGGTAGGCTAAATGGGCGCTTTTCAATGCAGTATTTCTTGGCATGTGTTGTTGTTCTAAAACGTCAGCTTTCAAAAAATATTTTAATTATATCTATATTAAAAGCACACATGCATGTGTGCGCTCGCTCGTACGTCGTAATCAGTCTATTAGATCTACATGTACTATGAGATATCTATAATATGGCTAGTTTAACAGTAGGCCTACACTTGAATCCAGTATTAAACTGGAGATTCCTGAGTAATCTATTTTTAGCCTAACTTACATTGTAATGTTGACACACATTCCGATACCACACACATTCCAATGGTATCCGTTTTCACTCATTTGCTGGTCTTGGAATTTCGTTGAGATTGAAGGCGTATTATACTGCACGTTTTATATATCCAGCCTATACAACATTGCATCATTTCTTCAGTTCAGTCATTAGTTAAAAAATGTTCTACCTTAAAAAGAAATAAAAAATGGCTGGATTTTATGAGAGAAATTACTAAATTTAAACACAACAATGACCCTATTATATGTTATTACTGAAGAAATCGATAATAAAATCATCGTTGTGTTTTAAATTCAGTAACCTATAACCAGTTGTTTATTTTGTTCGTGTGTGCTTTATTGTTCATTGATTATTATTATGTACTCTCTTCAGATGAGGTACCTTGAAGTTGAATGCCAAATAAATATATCCATGGAGAATGGCTCTCTAGTGATGCCTGATTTGATTCTTGCATTCTAACAAATCTCTGATCTTCACCTTTCTCACTTCAAATTTGTGTTTCTTATCCAGTTTCCTGTCTTATTTAGGACTACAAACATTTACTTCTCAACTGCTCTGACAGAGCATCATTCCCTACGCTAATTTAAGAAAAATCGCCTAATGCCGAGAAGGGGGGGGGGGGTTCCCCGCTCTCTCGGACTCTCCCCCAACACTTCGTGCTGTACTGCTGGGCTGATCATTCTCCAGGGTAATAGAAACTGAGGGCGATAATAGTTGCTACGCTAATGACTCACCAGCGGTGACATCTGGAAAAGTTAATAGTTCCCACTGTCAATTAGAGACGCTATATAAATTCTCTCATGGTAGCACACAGGGCCCCCAAGTCATCTCTCGAGTACACACTTCAATTATCTCAAACCCTATTTCGTAGGTCCAGTGACGTTAGTCACACTGCCATGTATATAAAGAACAGTCAAATTGCTCACTTCCGAATTCCGATGTGATAAGAGTTCATGTCAATACAATTATACTCGAGGCATGCATAAAAGCTCAAAATGACCCCAATATGATAATCTGTAAGTCTTGGCTGGTATGTTTAAAGTTTATGTTTTTAATTTTGCAGCTCCCGGTGTGTAGACTACGATTAACGTGGTTTGACCGGGAGTGAAGCATTTATATTTTGAGGGTATTCAGGGGCGTGATTAGCGTGACATGCTCTTGGAGATGGAGTTTACCCAAAGAACAGTGTTGAGAGAAACGACGTGAACAGTAAAACGGTGCATGTGAGGAGCGGAATTCGTACCCAAGCCAGCAAGTTCAATTCAGTATACCCATGCATCAGGTGAAGGAAATATCATGAATCTATAGAGACTGACAGCTTAAATCATTCAGCCATTCTAACAAAGCTCATCAAAATGATCATTATATTGTGGGACATATGTACAATGGTTTTACAACATGTCGGGGTCTTACAAAGAGGTGCGTGTCAGAAATGATATTCGAGCCCTGTCTCCACATGTGTGGACCAGCCTTAAACCACTCGGCCGTCCTGAAAAACGCTGGTCATCATGATCAAAATGATCCCCATAAAGTGGTACATTTGTTCAATGTTTTACAAGTCGCGGGAATCTACCGGTGTAACGCAGTATCACTCGTCGGCTCGCAAAGTCTATATTCACTCCAAAACTCGCACAAACACCAAAGTCTCACACACCAAATCCATTCTAGCGAGATTTGGTGTACACGTGCTTGATCTTGGGGGCGTGAACGCACCTTTACGCCGATCCATCAGAGAAAGAGAAAACCAACAGCAACAAGCATATTGCATATTCCAAATTTTATTATCCCATCTCACCGGTAGTGACCTCAACCGAAAGTGACGCCACACAACCCCTCATTCTCACCATCCCGAATGCTAAGAGATTTCGCTTTTGTATACTACTAACGTATTTTTCAGTTTAAAATAAAACTATTCTACAGGGTGTACGGACATTTCCCCCAGTGGACATTTCCCCCAGTGGGCATTTCCCCCAGTGGACATTTCCCCTACCCTATATTTTTAGGTTATTTTGAACACAGTTTTTTAATAATTTGGCAATAACACAATTTTTTTATATATATTTTTTTATTTCCTATATATAAGGATATATGGACTTCCACATATGTTTTACGATAAATGAGTCACATAGTGATAAGATATTATATAGTAGGCCAGCCAAGAGATGAAAAAACACTTTTGATGGCATCGCGTGTTAAAAGCAATCACCCACGCTTAATCAACTCTACATGTTGTGGGGGTTGAGATGTGGCCGGATGACATTCTCGCTTTTGACCTTAAAGGTCATTTTTAGGTCAAATAGGTCACATGGGTTCAAATCTGGATATTTTATCAAACTTTTCGTGTAAGCTTAGTAATTGAAGATTGAAGCTGGCTCAATCTTTAACACTTGATAGGTTATTCAAGTGGGCTCATTTTGAAAATATCTGCATAATCACTGGTACAAATAATCATGGGAAAATTCAATATGGCGCCCCGTAATTTTCATCCAAAACTTACTCTGACGTGGTCAAAGTTGCTCATACATATAACTATTAACTGTAACTGTTTAACAAGGCGATTTCTAACTGTTAAACAAGGCGAGCTTCCTTTATATCTGAACACACTTGGGTCATTGTGGATCTTTATCCATCAGATTGAAATCGTGAGAAATTCAAAATGGCAGCCATATGTAGTTTCGGTATCATTTACTACGCGTATGCATATCTGACAGCAAGGCATTATACGACATCTTTATGGCCATTGAAGTGGCACTCTCGAAGTGAACGCCGGCTTCATCTGACCATGTGCCTGTGCTAACAGGGTCGGAAATCTGTTCTTTTACTAGTCCCAAAACCGGAAAAGAGCTCTGGAAAGTAGATATTAAGGCATTTATGTGTAGAATGTGGTATAATGTTTTTTGTTTTTTATTTTTTTTTTTACACAAAATTTGGACCTGCTGATTCTGAAAATGGCGTATGCCAAGCTGTATTTGTGCATTTACATTTTGCATTCCTTAATCCGTGTTATTGTTGAAATAGAATGGCTGAGACATTTTCTGGGAATTAACGCATCAAGAAATCTAAGAGTCGTGTATTTTCGTTCATTTTCCAATATGGCTGTCATATACATCCACTAAATATTGTATTTACTGATCCACCAGGAAATATGAGGGTGGTTCATACTGCAACATTAATAGTACAGGTGGCAGCATATATAGTTTATTGGACCACACATAAAACCTAAAATAATAAGCTAGGACAGCCTTTAGCTGCTGACATTAAGCCTACCAGGACTGGTCGGAGGGGGACAGCTTCTGGTGTGACTCTTCCTTCAGAACTTCCTAGGAACTTATCCCTTATTTGCATTGCAGTGAAATTCACATAATCCTAGGTGTAACGGTTCACACATGGATTTGAAATGGTGGCCATGAGATGTCTTCAGAAATTTGGTTAATCGTGTATTTAGTCCTATATAGTTCAACATTTTTCTTATCTCAAACAACATGCAATTTCTTTGATCGTAAACATGTACTGATTCGCATACCGGTAACGGTTTTTATGCAGATTTGTTGAAACATATAAGGCCTCTTGCCACAAGAATTTAAAATTACACTCCTCCTTTCATCTATCACTCACGATACCTAATTTCAGGCTGCTATTTGGGCAAACCTTGAAGTGCTCTTCAATCTTCTACAATATTCACACATTAGTCAAAGTGTGGTGGCATCAGGTCTGATAGGTCTGGCGTCGCTTACATCTCACATGCACGATTTCAAGTTAACAGAGCTATGGTATCAGCCCTCCTCTTCGATCCATGAATCGAATAGCGCTTGAGTCGATAATAGGGGATGTGTGGTCGCGCCATTCTGGGCATCCATCCAAAAATGAAGCATGACTCATGATTGTACATCAGGACAATTGTGTTTCGAAATTTTAATGTTGATTGATTTGGTCACCTCATGAACATTTAAACAAATGAGTTCTCCGTTATAGTAATTTCTACTGATGCAACGAGAGCCTGTAAGAGTCGCCAAGCATTTGGTGATACCAGAGGTCACATAGAGGATTGTTTGTTGGTGGTTACTAGACTGACAATTCAATCTGTCTTCAACTTTCAGCTGATAAACCCGTCTCAAAAGGGTCACTATATGCATCTCTGCA
>JAVTVY010010425.1:0-48696 GCA_036873755.1 Hanleya hanleyi | reverse complement strand
ATATTCCCCTCAAAACAAGGCAATATTTTCATAATATTATATTATTTGGAGCTTTGTCTGCTGGGACTTCGATGAATTTACTCTGGAGATTTGCTAGAACTTCTTGCGAAGCGAGGTTTCTCAGTACTTGTTTTGTAAATCGTTCACCACGAGATCCAGACGGGGGTGTGAAGATAATTAGGCTGTCCATATTATCTGGACATGAAAAGGTGATAAATACATTAAAACCTTGTGAAAAGATTCAAGAGGTAGTATTGGGGGAGGGGAGGAGCTACCGTCCTTTCAGCGGAATGTATATACAAAATACACACACATCGGATAGATGCGCTCGATGTGATGGCCCGGTTGTTCTGTATTTATAGATTATTGTTTTATTAGATATCCGTAAAATATTGACAATGGGGGCGAGGGTAAGCCGGAGTAGAAAGAAAAAATGCCAAGTGGGACAAAATTTCCGTCCCGTATCTAATAACCTAGCTTGGAGAATTTTTCCCTGAATTGCAAATCATGCCAGACTTATTTTTATGAACTGGAATATATTAAAATTATTCTCTTCCTTGAACACCTGCGCAAATCGGAAGAGGATCCACATCACCGACGCATATGAATGGGAGTGGTCCAATATCTTCCCTTGATATGGCCTAGAGATACGAAAGGCAGAATTCATTTAAATATGGCTCGGGTTTTGTATCCCTAGTATATTCACCGTTCCGTGATGGACGAGTTTGATAGTCTGGTTCCCTACCAATTATTCTTATCTGGGGAAACACTCCGATATTTTCTGTATCGGAGCTACTCAGTAATTCAGTACTCATCTGCCTGCGATTTGGGAGGCATTTTTGCACACATTTTGATTCCCAATGAACTCAACGCTGCCTCACCATATCATTCATGGTAATTTTCACTGGTTCAGTCACGAGAATTCTGACATTGAAAAGGGACTTTTTGGAACAGCGCATTCGTTTTCAAATCTACATAAGAAATGAAAATACATTGAATGATACAGCCAGTAAGAAAACCAGTAAACAAAATGATTGGTTCTTGTCATATATTTAGAAATATGCAGTCGGTATGTCTGTATGACTTCGTGTCAGTACGTCTTTTACCCTTGAGTTTAATTATGCAGGTGGTCAGGAATGTCCACACTATAAGCTATGATGAAAAGATAAGATAAGATCAAGTGGGTTTATTTCAGGCATAGTAAGCCCATAGACTCGCGATAAGTAGAACACATTTACAGTAATTTGCAGAACTATAATTATTGCCTGGACCATTTTCTCGCTCTGTCCGAGAAAACATTTATTCACCTGTCTTAGATTTGACGATAAACCTGAAGAGGAACCCTACGGAGGCAATAGAATACCTGAAAAAAATGGGTGGTATCCAAAGTTTTATTGGGATAGGTGTGGCCTATACTGAAGCTTTTTGAGCAAATAACTATTCTGAGTGTCCGTGTAAATGAGTATCTTCCATTTATTTGAGAACGGAAATACTGCCGATCAGCATAATCCCCATAAAGAGTTCGATATACAAAACATGATAGACAAAACAAATCAGAGAGAGAGAGGGAGAATTAAATTCGCGTTCAGCAATAGTTTAGCTGTTTATCGACGATCAAATTAACGACAGAGAGAATTAGAGTTTAACGTCGCATTCAGGTGGAAACGGCAAACGTTTCGGACACAGAAAAATAAGAAAACAAGTGTGAAAGTACATGCCGATTTCGCTCAGAATTCGGGTTTTCTCAGTGTGATCTGGTGATATTTTGAAGTAATAGGGCTCATTTAAAAATGGCGCGGAAAATAAAAAAACTTTATACCCGATTACGGGTCATACCCGATTAACTACCGAACATTTTCTAAAAAAGGAACCAGCCCAAGGTGTATTCCATGCGACGAGGATCTCTCATCGAAACAGATTCTGATCGACTGTATAGATTTTAAGATTGTAAGAGATTCTTTTCATCAAGCAGCTACTTTATAAGTAGTCGGGTCATTTTAGTCGGGTAAAAGAAGATTATATTTTAGGTTATTTGAAAGAAATCGGTTTGTTACATACTATTTAGTGTATGTGCATGTTTCTAGTGTGTTGTGTTGGCTACTTCTGGATTGCTGGATTGCTGAGTTGTTGACTTGTTTTTATTGGAATATTAAGAGTTTTGTTTGATCGTCGCTATATAGCTGAAATATTGCTGAACGCGACGTTAAACTTTAATTCTGTCTTTTTGTCTCTCTCCCTTTCTCTGACTTCCCAGTCCGCGAACAGTCTTTGGATTATGGACGCGAAAATTCCTTAATGGACGGCGAGTGAATATTGAATGACAGATTAGACGCTTGTATTTCATAGCAACAAAATTGTGTTCTTTCACAGGATAGAATTATCACTTTGATATCACATCTTCTTCTGAAGAATGAACTGATTAACAAACGATGCCAAAGGTTGCAATTCATGGCGGTATTGAAAATTAACAAACCAAAGATAATACACATTATTTCTCTCGGTTGAAGCATGAATTAGAGAGAAATTGCTTTCTCTGGTTGGTGTAACATGCTCATGTAATCAATTGTTTGTTTAACAATTGGGCTCGATCACAGGGCGGTGTTTTCCCGCCCTGTAATATGTAAAGAACTATAATTAATACGTGCTTATGATACGTTGATTGTAAAAATATTTGATTATAAATTGAGAGAAAATATTGGTTAGGTTTTTGTATAATTGGATATTGTTTTTTTGCTGTTTGTCTTCGGGTACTGTTGTTCTCTGATTCTGGTATTGTCTTACGTGTTACCTCCATATATTATGCCAGGCTGCATTGGGGGTAGGTTGTTGTCGGGAGCTTGTTCCTGGCCAGCGGCAGTCAATTTTTTTATATAGGTTACTTTCTAGTTGTATTTGTATACAATTTGTTTAATGGGTTGTTCCAACATAGTGCAGATATGCTCTACACTTATGATGTTGTGTGAGTTCATTTTTCTGCGTTTGACCTCATCGGGGTATTATAATATTGGGGTATTGTGTGTTGCATGAATGATAGTTTTCTGCCGGCGTTGTCAGGGTAAAGAGCGTACGGTCTCAGCAGATATGCGTTGATTATTGGTGATTTGTTCACTCCATAAACAAATAAAAGAGGTACCAGAACATACCATAACGTGTGTCCCAGAACGACTTGTGTGGTCAATCGCAGCTGGTCATTCACACACCCCGGTGTTATACAGTCAAGATCGATCAGGAATGTATCACTGTGGCTTATAAATCAATGAAAACTCTTATTTTATAAATACAGTCTGTGCGAATCTAACGCCATGAATGTAGCGTATAACGCAAATATTCGTACCAGGCTAAAGAAAAAAAATGTTATGTTATGAAAGGTGGTGGAACGCAAACTGATTTTTTGTACCCTGAGTAACACCCCACCTCTCCTTACTTTCACTTTCAACAACCACCAACAGGGATGAAATTACTACCACCACCAAACTTGGAATGAATTGGAAGTTGTATTACCTAGAGGGTAATAACACACGTTGTAGTTCTCATGATAGTTGATTACCAGCTCGCTGTACAGTTCTTGAAACTCGGCACAATACGCCACTGCAGCTTCTCCTGTGATACCGGCCGGCACTGTGTGGTAACAGAGATTGGCGCCCTCTGCCGCTGGATCAAATTCCGACACACACTCTTCAGAGTGAACTGAAATATACAAGACACTCAGCATTAAATGGGTAGATCAAAGATAAATTCTTTTCTTTCCTTATATGCGTTGTAATTTTTCTGTACATGGCGAGATTCGGCTGGTGGACGTTTCGACCCCGAGGCCCGCCCCTGTATTGACCTTTTGTGTTGGCATTGTGGGAAGTTGATGCTGCGTCGACATCGGGCCTTACAGACTAGTCCTTTGTGTTCAATGTCGTCATTTTCATCTGACGATGATACAGCTCACCAATAACCAGTGTACGAGTTGTCACAGCGACACAGCTCACCAATTACGAGTTGTAAGAGCATTTCCATCATAGCTCTCTAGATTTGTATCTAATACTGTTTATGCCGGTACTAGGGGCCGTGTGGTCATATCATCCAAGCTGCCACATGAACAGGTACAATAAAAGCGTACCTGAGATGCAACACATCACGAATCGTTAGATTTTTGGTATGTGCTTTAGAATAGATTAACCAGGAGACTATACTGTGAAGTCCTGTGGCTCTGTCAGTATGTCGGCACCTCTTACCACTTCCCTTATATGGGTTGTAATTACTAAGCCGACTAAAACTAAAGCGACAAAAATGTCATTGGCTTATATACATAAATCAATATATATAAGGTACAGTTGACCAGGTGTCGGGATAATGTAAATGATGTATCATATATGCCTACGGCATGGTGCGAGACAGTACTATAAATGGCGGCATTGGGACCCAGGTATTAGCTACGCTATACTCGCGCAATTACAATTACAACACATATAAGGGAAGTGGGAAGAGGTGCTGACATACTGAAAAAGCTACAGGACTTCACAGTATAGTCTTCGGGTTAACCTGTTCTAAAGCACATACCAAGAATCTAACGATTCGTGATATGTGTTGTATCTCAGGTATTTTTTTATTGTACCTGTTCATGTGGCAACTTGGGTGACATGACCACACGGCCCCTAGCGCCGGCATAAGCGGTATTAGATGCAAATCTACAGAGCCATGATGGAAAATACCGAAAACTCCTCTGTAAAATGGTGCGTTTGCCGTCATCCGCCAATATATAAATATTCTAAGATAATTTGAGACACTATTTTTTTCTGTTTTTGTTGCAAGTAATACATGTATACATTTCTCTTGGTATAATATACTTTTATTTTATACCTCTTGTTAGACCATGTGCCACCCGTTTTGTTATATATTCCCTGGTGCCGATATGAATATCTTCCTTCATGTAATAACATCGCAGATAGCCATCAAAAATAAAGCTTATCATAATAAACTAAATCATAATCACGACTGACAAAGAAATTATACTACGAAAATTAATTTCATCAGAATCCAGGGAACATGGAAAATGTAGAGAATGAAAAAATCGTCCAACTTACCATCTTTAATTAATATACATGACACTGGCACATCATATACAAAGGATATCCCAAATTGTTTTAATAATTACTTTTGTTCAATAGCCAACAAATTCAATAAACTTGCATCCCAGAATAAATAATTTACTTGGTGAATTCGTTAAAAAAATCCACATCCCTCCAACTTGACGGAATCCGAATATAGCTAGTAAAGCCTGTTATAAACCATATAACATCCCCACTGTTTTCCCCCACTTAACCTATCATTTCAAGGCTGGGGAAAATATAGTCACTAACTACAGACCGATATCTGCGCTTCCATGCTTCAGTAAAATATTTGAAAAAACCCATAGCTAATCGAATGAAATTATATCTTGAAGAAGATATTTTGGATTTCGATCAAACCAAAACACTTCATGAAAAATTAGCAATTGCCAAGGAAAAGAAGGATCATATTAAAACAATGTTTCTCGATTTAAGTAAAGCCTTCGAACCGTTAATCATGACCTACTCCTACAAAAATTAAAATAAGATGGATTCCGAGAACGACTGGTTTGTATGTCGAGTTCGATCGACTAGTCTCCCTGGACAATATACTTTCATCCCCCTCAACGACACATGCGGAGTTCTGCAAGGTTCGATTTTAGTACCAATCTGATTCTCACTCTACATAATTGACACCACGGCTGCCTCAGGTTTAGATGTCACTTTGCTGACCCACCCCTTCTCTGACCCAATACTGACAAACCCACATTACGTAGGCTTACCCATATACTCCGAGAGCTTACCTTGGGAATAATCTGGTGAGTACTTCGCCTAAGTGTCTCTAGTGAGATATCAAAACGCCGCAAAAGCTGATGTGTAAGTCGCAATAATATTTACGCATCATCCAGTAAAAAATACTTGAATTTTGGATATTGTTTAGACATACAATTTATTCTTCGCCAAGCATAGCCCCAAGCATATTTACGCATCATTTAGTAAAAAATACTTGCATTTTGGATATTGTTTAGACATCTAATTTATTCTTCACCAAGCATATCCCCAAGTATATTTACGCATCATCCAGTCTAAAAGACTTGAATTTTGGATATTGTTTAGACATCTAATTTATTCTTCGTCAAGCATAGCCCCAAGCATATTTACGCATCATCCAGTAAAATATACTTGCATTTTGGATATTGTTTAGACATACAATTTATTCTTCGCCAAGCACAGCCCCAAGCAACTGTACAACATACAGTTAGAGTCGGCAAACGTTGTCTCGTATAATCCATTCATCAAAGTTAAATTCACAACGAATGCGTTCTAATACAATCCGTTCTAATGAAAAGTCCAGTGAGAATGCTAAACTTACCAAGGTATCCACTGGATAAGAAAAGTATCAGACCAAGAAAAATCCGAACACACTTCACTGTATTCCCGTTGGTCATCTTTCTATCACTACAGTCGACCCGTGTCAAGGGAAAATTTTCCAGAACTGTACCCATGCCCACCTGTGTGCTACTATTTGATTATTTTCTATACACAAGCCACACGTTGTGAGAAAATCGAAGTTAGTTAAGCAGATAAGAATTCGCATTCATGGAGGAGTGTTCACGCCTGACTGAATTCGGGCACTCCTTATGCATTTCAACTTGGGTACTGATTAAATAGGCAGCGTTTTCCTTCTTTAAACTGCGCAATTTAATGAAATGCTTCGATGAATTTCTCACAAATGATTTCTGAATGCGGGTCCAACAAAGGAGGAAAAGTGCGACAGTTGAACTGATTTTACAATTATCACTCATTCGGACACTTAAAATGTCTTTTGACATCAACAGTAATTATGTTGTCTGGTTGAGAGCAATTCGTGGCAGTTAAGTAAACGCGGCCTTTTTAGGCAATTGTATCCGTGTGATAGAATGTTGGACAAAGGGTTGTCCTTTTCAGAATATCTAATGTCCTAAATAGTGCACTAGTCAACCTCCCGGGTTTCTGCCACTCAAATGGCCGCTTTTATTGTCCAATTACTTTGGCAGAATAGCACTCTCATATTGAAGAAATATTATACATGTTTAACGCTGAAATGTTTTAATTCGCCTTTCAATACTCGGCCGTCTTCAACAAAAGCATTTCCGTGTCAATTATCCACAAACTTTTTTCGTAAAACAGTCACCATCAATTTCGAAACATATTTATTAAATAAAGATTTAAGTTGGAAAAAAACAAGACGGTTTTTTCTGCAAGAGAGAAGCGGTCAACAGCTTTAAAATGAAGACGTCATGATGTTCTTCATATAAAATCTTCATCACTCCGATCGGTATTTTTATGCAAATTATTTTACGGCGTTTTCTAGACTCGGACAAAAGATCACGCCAGTGATTCATCAGTGGCAAAGAGGAGACCTGCTGAGATACATCAATATCTTCTGTAAATTCCACTTTAACAGTACGGCATCGAGATATAAGCTCCCCTGCATCCGAGAATATCGTCTTTATCCTTCCAATTTAGGTATAACCTAAAACTGATTACAGGCATTCCTCGTATAGATTCACATTCACTGGGGTCAAGGAGAGATCACTCTTGCTGGACCGTCACGTCACCGGAAGTGACGTCACAGAAAGTGACCCGGATGTAACCCAGATGTCACCTGACCGGATGTGACGTCATCTGTGATCCTCACGTGATTCTCAGTCTCACTTTTTGAGCGTCATTTTTTATAAGGAATTTGCGGTCTTCCTACTACTCGCCTCTTCATTGAAATGTTTTCAAAAGGCAACTCGTTTCGGAAAGTGAACATGATTTTAATTCAAAATTTTGTGAGCACAAGTTATTTTCGAGAGAGATTGTGACGACTGTGTCCACATAACACTTCTCATACTATCGTGGATTTGACGGCTAATAAAATATATATGTACGTCGAGAGAGAGAGAGAGAATAAAGGTTTAACGTCGCGTTTAGCAATATTTCAGCTATATAGCGACGATCAAACAAAATTCTAAGTATTCAATTTAATAACTTAGTAATCCAACACATACACACATTAAAATCCGATTTCTCTCAAAGAAGATAGGTCTTCTTTCACCCGACTGAGAAGATCTTCTGAAGTAGCTGCTCGATAAAAGAATTTCTTACAATCTTAAAATTTATAGTCGTTGAGAATATGTTTCACTGAGAGATCTTTGTGGCATGGAATACACCTTGTGACTGGCTTTTTTCGTAAATGTTCGTGAGTTAATCGTGTATGGCCGATCCTACTTCGCCTGATCATGGCTTGATCGAAACGTTTCTGGCTGTTCAGATGAATATAGCCAACAGTTTTTTTGAACTCATGAAGTTTGTTATTATTCACAGCATACAACTTACCTCTGTATAGCTGAAATCTTGCTCGACGCATCATCTTTTTTTGTTTGAAAAGTTCATGTAGGTCTGGATATGCCCAAACTGGCTCAGTGGATAGGTCCATACTGAGAAATTTACTTCTGGACATTTGCGGTATGGGTTGTGGGGTCTCGTTTTTCTTGTCTCGAGCTGTAGAACACGATGGGGTGATATCAAGGCTTAGCGGTAAATTTTTTTGAAAAGTTCAAGTGGGCCGGCATATAGGCCCATACTCGCTCAACGAATAGGTCCATACTGGGAAACACACTCCTGTACATTTGCGGTATGGGTTGTGGGGGTCTTGTTTTTCTCGTCTCGAGCTGTGTAACACAATGGGAGGGGTCTCGAAGTTATGCGGTGAAATTTTCGAGACGAAAAAAACAAGACCCCACAACTCATACCGCAAATGTCCAGGAGTAAGTTTCCCCGTATGGACCTATCCACTGAGTCAGCATGGGCCTATCTAGACCTACCTGGACTTTTAAAAACAATTTATCGCTTAACTCTGAGATTCCTCCCATCGTGTTCTACAGCTCGAGACGAGAAAACATGACCCGACAACCCATACCGCAAATGTCCAGGAGTAAATTTCCCAGTATGGACCTTTCCACTGAGCCAGTATGGGCCTATCCAGACCTACCTGGACTTTTAAAAAAAAATTACCGCTTAGCTCCGAGACTCCTCCCATCGTGTTCTACAGCTCGAGATGAGAAAAACAAGACTCCACATCCCATACCGCAAATGTCCAGGAGTGGGTTTCCCAGTATGGACGTATCCACTGAGCCAGTATGGGCCTATATCCTGGCATTCGAAGCCCCCAGCTTCCCGCAATAGGGCCAATTGCGCATGACTTTCTCGCAACCGCCACTAGACAGCGATCGACATTTGACTGTTTACCTCCCCAGTGCTCGTGGCCTGAATACTGGTCGTCTTGGAAACGGGATATGTGTCGTGAACGCATCTTTGATGAAATATTAAATAAAACCAAGTTCCTCAGACTCATTCGCCCAATGGATAATGACTGAATACACAAAATTGTTGAACTGTGTGAAGGACTCCCAGCAAATATCCACCGTTCATTCGATTCTTGTTTTCGGGGCGCGGAAAGGGGGTGGTGAGCTCCTATCAATGCAAGGCTTGATGACAGATACGATATTGCTTCATACAAAATAACTGTCGTCGAATAGTTTCATGTTCCGATGTACAGATAACGGATATTTCAATGCCAATATACCTTAGTGGAAACGCATGATCATGGCATATTCAGATAATATCCGAAAGAAATCGGTTCTCTTGAACAAGCGATATGACTGACGGGAGAGCCAAGTTTATATCCAAAGAACCTTGGTATAACTTTGTTTAACGGATTCGGTTCAGTTTTGCACTCCGGTTGCCATCTTGAATGACAAATGCATGCTGTAACATGTTTAAGTTCAGGGCGGTATCTGAGAAATGGGGTAGGAAAAGCCGGTGCAGGGGTAATAAAATATTGTATTTGAGCGCCGCCTTCACATGTCACACTATTAGTTGTATATGTACATCGAACTCTTATTGGAATGACATAAAACGAAAAGAATTCAATCAGGGGACGCGAACGTTTTTTTAAATAGTAGGTAATATAAAAAAAGTATGTCAGTGATCGTTGACCGCAGGTATGAAATGAATAAAAATTATCAGATATATGATATAACATTCGATAGACATAAGAATCTGAGAATAAAAATAATAATAATAATAACTTTATTTATTCTGGGTGGCTTAATCAGCCCAAGGCTAGTCTTCCTTAAGGCCCAGAAGTAAGTTACTTAGTAAAATAGTTAGTGTATGTATATAAAAAAACCCAGTAAGAATACCCAAACATGGATTTATATTGTAACTAAATAAAAATGCACGTACTATCAATACTGCAGTTTACAAAGCATTTCCATGTATCGTATCTAAAACAATTTGATTTTAAGAGCTGGCGTTTAAAAGATACAATATTATCACAGGCTCTCAGTTCTACAGGTGAAGAGTTCCAGATTTTGACCCCTGAATACCTGAAACTTTTGCGAAATAATTCGCACTTCAAAGGTGGTAGTGCCAGATCGCCTCGCTTGCCAGATCTTGTTCTTGAAGACACTTCTTTAAACAAAGATATCAAGTATTGAGGGGCCAGTTTCTGGCAAACTTTGAACATCAATATAGCCTTGTGATAGGTAATTCGTTGTTTTACTGGTATCCAGTGTAATTCATAAAAAACTTCAGCAGTAGGTGTTCGATGCTGGGCTTTCAACATTATCCTGTCAGCACGTTTTTGTAATTTCACTAACCTGCTCAGAACTCCAGCATCAGCGTCCCCCCAGATAACATCACAATAATGAAAATTTGGAGGAATTAATGCATTATATAGCATCTTCAATGTATCTAAAGGAACGCTGTCTCTTATTTTATACAGAAGATAAAGCTTACGAGAAATTTTGCTGCACAGTGTGAATAAGTATATCGCCGTCTGTAACTTCATCACATGTGTCACCAAACCTTCCCTTAGTCCACCAACTGTTTTGATAAACAAATGGATATTCCGAGTTCCAACACGTTCTCACACGTGGCGAACTTCCTGTGGAGCACAAGTGCAAAACCACTGAACAAGAATTCCGCATTAGTTTGCGGAGTTGTTGATTTGAATACTTAGAATTTTGTTTGATCGTCGCTATATAGCTGAAATACTGCTGAATGCGACGTTAAAACTTAATTCCCTCTCTCTCTTTCCCCCTGAGCAAGAATTCTCTAGTATATTATAGAGAAAGCATAATAGGGTTGTCGCATGTATGCGTCGAGTAGAGTGGACCTGCAACATATGGTGCATTCCTGAAGCTTTCCTTTCAAACGAATTGTTCTATTCAGATCAACACATGTCTATATAATTGAGGATAGATTATTTACAAGTTCATTCTCAAAGTGTTGACGCACATACAATATAATCCCTACAACGTCGATAGGCTACACGACAGTTACGACGTCAGCTGGGAGTATCCGATTGCGATAACAAATCCGTGACTTCACGCTTAAAACTAGTGTTCAAACCCACTCGTAAAGTGCTGAAATAACCCTTTAAGTGTGTCCACAGGGACTGTTCTTTAAGTGAACGTCTCACCATGGGGTAATGTGGTCAGTGCAAGAATACTCAGAGAAACTAACCTGTAATGCCCGCTTAAGTTTTTCACCAAAACAATGAACCTACATATATTTGTCGAGTGACAAAAAGTCACTGTGTTTCATAACATCACTGAGACGTCAATGATGCAGGTCAATTACGGCATTTGGTTAACAGTATCAACTGAGTCATACCTAAATCTATTACTGTTTCCGATGCTCACTTCCAGCAGTGACGTCATTGATAGGTACAGATTATTGGTCTTGCTTCGAAGTATCCATTAGCAAAAATCCCACCACCGTTTGTGAGATTTCGGCTATTGACAATTATGATAACCTCAATCCTGGTTTGGCCGACATTGTGTCGAAATATGATATACTACTTAGAACCCGCTGAACTAGTTTCATGACCCTGGGTCACGGTGACAGAGGTCAAGAAGTAAAAAATGCAGATTCCCTTGTTCAGAGGCAGAAGAAATTATCCGGCTATATAGACCCCCATTACTACTTCCTTCAGAAACCATTTTGATTTTGCACAAACAAGCACGACTGTCTCAAGGAAATCGGTAGACGAGCTACGGTAAATAGTTTGTGAGAATTACGTCTGGTCGGTCATTCATAATTCAGCCGTCGTCCATTAGAGAATATCCGCGTCCATAATCCAAAGACCTATTCCATATTCCATATAACAGTATTAGCACCAAATTCAAAAAGACAATCATAGTATACATAAACATAGGCTTGTTTCCTGCAAAAGAGAAGAGGTCAGTTTTCAATGATGCCGACAAGACATCATAATGTTCCAAAAATATCAAATCCGTATCGCTGATCAGTATTCTTAATCCATAATATTCGTTGTAAAGTCGTCATCTAAAGAATGATGTATCTCAGGCACGCTTTGATTGTGCCTGTTCATATGAGTACCATGAGGATCTTGAAGTACATGGGTTCATACGGCCCGCAGCCCCGGGTTAAGCGGAATTAGACACAAGTTACGAAACGTAACGCCATATGTCTTGCATGCTACGCTCGTATTTTGCTATCAGCATGCGATATGTATCGCCAAATTTGATAAATTTGACTAGCTGGGCATTCATGAATGTACATATTTTGTCCGACACCCATAAGAGAACGGAGGGCGTTTCTTCTGAATTCTTGGGATATCATGGGTAGTTCCTCCGACACTTCGGAAACAGCTGAATCCTCCAAAGTTCTGTGATAGCCGAGGTCGTTTCTCCTACATTTATGAGACCGTACTGAAACTTGTTTACTACATCACCAGATTAGACAAAGAAAAAGGCGAATCGACATAGACTAAGAACTAAGTTTTGATAGAATAGCAAATAGACTTCGATATATATATATACATGTATAGTCCATAGTTTTGGTATACTCTCCAACTTAATATCTGGATCATTTCTTTAAGATTTGGCCAGTGTCTAAGTTAACAGCCACAGTGTATTTTTAGCCCACCATCATCAGATGGTGGGCTGTGATGATGGTGGGCTGCTCAAATCACTTTTCGTCCGTGTTCCGTTAGTCTGTCTGTAAACAATTCTTGTTATCGCGATTTCTCAGGAACTACTGCATGGATCTTTCTCAAATTTGGTACACAGGTTCCCCTTGGGGTCTAGTTGTGCAAGATACCTTTTTTGGTCCGATTCGAACATCCAATATGGCCATCAGGCAGCCATCTTGGATTTCCCCCTGAAACCTTGTTATCGCGATTTCTCAGGAACTACTGCATGGATCTTTCGAAAATTTGGTACACAGGTTCCCCTTGGGGTCTAGTTGTGCAAGATACCTTTTTGGTCCGATTCGAAAATCCAATATGGCCACCGGGCATCCATCTTGGATTTCCCCATGAAATCTTGTTATCGCGATATCTCAGGAACTACTTCATGGATCTTTCTCAAAGTTGGTACACAGGTTCCCCTTTGAGTCTAGTTGTGCAAGATACCTTTTTTGGTCCGATTCGAAATCCAATATGGCCACCAGGCAGCCATCTTGGATTTTTCCATGAAACCTTGTTATCGCGATTTCTCAGGAACTACTGCATGGATCTTTCTCAAATTTGGTACACAGGTTCCCCTTGGGGTCTAGTTGTGCAAAATACATTTTTTGGTCCGATTCGAAAATCCAATATGGCCACCGGGAGGCCATCTTGGATTTCCCCATGATATCTTGTTATCGCGATTTCTCAGGAACTACTGCATGGATCTTTCTCAAATTTGGTACACAGGTTCCCCTTGGGGTCTGGTTGTGCAAGATACCTTTTCTGGTCCGATTCGAAAATCCAATATAGCCACCAGGCAGCCATCTTGGATTTCCCCATGAAACCTTGTTATCGCGATTTCTCAGGAACTACTGCATGGATCTTTCGAAAATTTGGTACACAGGTTCCCCTTGGGGTCTAGTTGTGCAAGATACCTTTTTTGGTCCGATTCGAAAATCCAATATGGCCACCAGGTAGCCATCTTGTATTTCCCCATGAAACCTTGTTATCGCGATTTCTCAGGAACTACTGCATGGATCTTTCTCAAATTTGGTAAACAGGTTCCCCTTGGGGTCTAGTTGTGCAAGAAACCTTTTCTGGTCCGATTCGAAAATCCAATATGGTCACCAGGCAGCCATCTTGGATTTCCCCATGAAATCTTGTTATCGCGATTTCTCAGAACTACTTCATGGATCTTTTTCAAATTTGGTACACAGGTTCCCTTGGGGTCTAGTTGTGCAAGATACCTTTTTGGTCTGATCTGAAAATCCAATAATACAGCCACCAGGCAGCCATCTTGGATTTTCCCATGAAACCTTGTTATCGTGATTTCAGGAACTACTGCATGGGATCTTTCAAATTTGGTACACGGGTTCCCCTTGGGGTCTAGTTGTGCAACATACATTTTGGTCCGATTCGAAATCCAATATGGCCAAGCGTGGGAGGCTACTGCGGATTTCCCCATGAAATCTTGTATCGCGATTTCTCAGGAACTACTGCATGGATCTTTCTCAAATTTGGTACAGGTTCCCTGGGGTCTAGTTGTGCAAGATAACTTTTCTGATCCGATGCGAAAATCAATATGGCCACCAGGCAGCCATCTTGGATTTCCCCATGAAACCTTGTTATCGCGATTTCTCAGGAACTACTGCATGGATCTTTCTCAAATATGGTACACAGGTTCCCCTTGGGGTCTAGTTGTGCAGCATACCTTTTTTGGTCCGATTCGAAAATCCAATATGGCCATCGGGCAGCCAACTTGGATTTCCCCATGAAATCTTGTTATCGCGATTTCTCAGGAACTACTGCATGGATCTTTCTCAAATTTGGTACACAGGTTCCCCTTGGGGTCTGGTTGTGCAAGATACCTTTGCTGGTCCGATTCGAAAATCCAATATGGCCATCAGGCAGCCATCTTGGATTTCCCCATGAAACCTTGTTATCGCGATTTCTCAGGAACTACTTCATGGATCTTTTTCAAATTTGGTACACAGGTTCCCCTTGGGGTCTGGTTGTACAAGATACCTTTTCTGGTCCGATTCGAAAATCCAATATAGCCACCAGGCAGCCATCTTGGATTTCCCCATGAAACCTTGTTATCGCGATTTCTCAGGAACTACTGCATGGATCTTTCTCAAATTTGGTACACAGTTTCCCCTTGGGGTCTAGTTGTGCAAAATACTTTTTTGGTCCGATTCGAAAATCCAATATGGCCAGCGGGAGGCCATCTTGGATTTCCCCATGAAATCTTGTTATCGAGATTTCTCAGGAACTACTGCATGGATCTTTCTCAAATTTGGTACACAGGTTCCCCTTGGGGTCCAGTTGTGCAAGATACCTTTCTGGTCCGATTCGAAAATCCAATATGGCCACAAGGCGGCCATCTTGGATTTCCCCATGAAACCTTGTTATCGCGATTTCTCAGGAACTACTTTATGGATCTTTCTCAAATTTGGTACAGGTTCCCCTTGGGGTCTAGTTGTTAAAGATACCTTTTCTGGTCCGATTCGAAAAACCTAATATGGCCACCGGGCAGCCAATCCTTGGATTTCCCCATGAAATCTTGTTATCGCGATTTCGGTGAAACTACTGCATGGATCTTTCAAATTTGGTACACAGGTTCCCCTTAAATCTGGTTGTAAAATACCTTTGTTGGTCTGATTCGAAAATCCAATATGGCCATCAGGGCAGCTATCATCTCGATTTCCCCATGAAACCTTGTTATCGCGATTTCTCGGGAACTACTGCATGGATCTTTCTCAAA
Organism: Hanleya hanleyi; assembly: GCA_036873755.1. Classification (NCBI taxonomy): domain Eukaryota; kingdom Metazoa; phylum Mollusca; class Polyplacophora; order Lepidopleurida; family Hanleyidae; genus Hanleya; species Hanleya hanleyi. The sequence goes on along the minus strand of JAVTVY010010425.1, from coordinate 32,888 downwards.
TTTGGTACACAGGTTCCCCTTGGGGTCTAGTTGTGCAAGAAACCTTTTTTCGTCCGATTCGAAAATCCAATATGGCCACCAGGCAGCCATCTTGGATTTCCCCATGAAACCTTGTTATCGCGATTTCTCAGGAACTACTTCATGGATCTCTTTCAAATTTGGTAAACAAGTTCCCGTTGGAATCTAGTTGTGCAAGATACCTTTTCTGGTCCGATTCGAAAATCCAACATGGCCACCAGGCAGCCATCTTGGATTTCCCCATGAAACCTGGTTATCGCGATTTCTCGGGAACTACTGCATGGATCTTTCTCAAATTTGGTACACAGGTTCCCCTTGGGGTCTAGTTGTGCAAGAAACCTTTTGGTTCGATCTCGAAAATCCAATATGGCCACCAGGCAGCCATCTTGGATTTTCCCATGAAACCTTGTTATCGTGATTTCTCAGGAACTACTGCATGGATCTTTCTCAAATTTGGTACACGGGTTCCCCTTGGGGTCTAGTTGTGCAAAATACATTTTTTGGTCCGATTCGAAAATCCAATATGGCCAGCGGGAGGCCATCATGGATTTCCCCATGAAATCTTGTTATCGCGATTTCTCAGGAACTACTGTGCATGAATCTTTCTCAAATTTGGTACACAGGTTCCCCTTGGGGTCTAGTTGTGCAAGATACCTTTTCTGGTCCGATTCGAAAATCCAATATGGCCACCAGGCAGCCATCTTGGATTTCCCATGAAACCTTGTTATCGCGATTTCTCAGGAACTACTGCATGGATCTTTCTCAAATATGGTACACAGGTTCCCCTTGGGGTCTAGTTGTGCAGCATACCTGTTTTGGTCCGATTCGAAAATCCAATATGGCCATCGGGCAGCCAACTTGGATTTCCCCATGAAATCTTGTTATCGCGATTTCTCAGGAACTACTGCATGGATCTTTCTCAAATTTGGTACACAGGTTCCCCTTGGGGTCTGGTTGTGCAAGATACCTTTGCTGGTCCGATTCGAAAATCCAATATGGCCATCAGGCAGCCATCTTGGATTTCCCCATGAAACCTTGTTATCGCGATTTCTCAGGAACTACTTCATGGATCTTTTTCAAATTTGGTACACAGGTTCCCCTTGGGGTCTGGTTGTACAAGATACCTTTTCTGGTCCGATTCGAAAATCCAATATAGCCACCAGGCAGCCATCTTGGATTTCCCCATGAAACCTTGTTATCGCGATTTCTCAGGAACTACTGCATGGATCTTTCTCAAATTTGGTACACAGTTTCCCCTTGGGGTCTAGTTGTGCAAAATACTTTTTTGGTCCGATTCGAAAATCCAATATGGCCAGCGGGAGGCCATCTTGGATTTCCCCATGAAATCTTGTTATCGAGATTTCTCAGGAACTACTGCATGGATCTTTCTCAAATTTGGTACACAGGTTCCCCTTGGGGTCTAGTTGTGCAAGATACCTTTTCTGGTCCGATTCGAAAATCCAATATGGCCACCAGGCAGCCAACTTGGATTTCCCCATGAAACATTGTTATCATTTCTCAGGAAGTACTGCATGGATCTTTCTCAAATTTGGTACACAGGATCCCCTTGGGGTCTAGTTGTGCAAGATACCTTTTCTGGTCCGATTCGAAAATCCAATATGGCCATCAGGCAGCCATCTTGGATTTCCCCATGAAACCTTGTTATCACGATTTCTCAGGAACTACTGCATGGATCTTTCTCAAATTTGGTACACAGGTTCCCCTTGGGGTCTCGTTGTGCAAGATACCTTTTCTGGTCCGATTCGAAAATCCAATATGGCCACCAGGCAGCCATCTTGGATTTCCCCATGAAACCTTGTTATCGCGATTTCTCAGGACCTACTGCATGGATCTTTCTCAAATTTGTTACACAGGTTCCCTTTCGGGTCTAGTTGTGCAAGATACCTTTTCTGGTCCGATTCGAAAATCCAATATGGCCACCAGGCAGCCATCTTGAATTTCCCCATGAAACCTTATCGTCATTTCTCAGGAATTACTGCATGGATCTTTCTCAAATTTGGTACACAGGTTCCCCTTAGGGTCTCGATATGCAAGATGCCTTTTTCGGTCCGAATCGAAAATCCAATATGGTCACCAGGCGGCCATCTTGGATTTTCCCATTTTGTTATCGTGATTTCTCAGGAACTACTGCATGGATCTTTGTTAAATTTGATACACAGGTTCTCCTTGTCTAGTTGTGCAAGATACCTTTTTCGGTTCGAATCGAAAATCCAATATGGCCACAAGGCAAGTAGTGAGTGCAAGTAGTGAACCTAGTAGTGCAAGATACCTTTTTTAGTCCGATTCGAAAATCCAAGTTACGCTTCAAATTAATACGGTATTCTCGAGTTGTGACGTTGCATCACAAGAGTCGGCAGATCAAACGGTGGGGCATATTCTATATATTGACTATAGAGAATATCCATACCTTCACCGTCCATGTCAAGGATTCCTAATTATAAAATCTTAAGTATGTTTCATAGCTCATGCCAAAGTGTCAAAGAGATTGGTCCTCGCTTCCAGTACCCAATGATGACACATGCAAACAAATAAATAAATAAAAATACTACAAAACAAAGGCGAAGGATCCTCCGTACATGTACATTCACTTTCAGACTAACTTTGCTCATTTCTCTTGTATTATAACAACCGACATAAGTACAGTTTCTAGAAATCTTGAAACTCCTGAAACTTAGATTATATCTTGGTGTTTTTCAGTGTCCCTTTTCCGATTTTTTTCGCTCAGATTCGAAATTCTGTAAACAAAATTACAAATCAATCGTTTTTTCTTAGTAACAATGAACAAAAAGATCCTCTAGTCATTAGCTTACAATTATCGGACAATGGTGGGCGCCAAGATCCTTCAGGATCTCTCGTTTTAAATAAACCGTAATCTATGAAATCCCCGAAAAGTGTCCCTGATTGCCATGCGTTTATTCACCAAAATGAATTCCCGTGTGTAGCGACTGTTTTTATTACGACTACGTCGATATCAAAACAGAGATTTACAAAAAACGATTTGTTTGTTTGATGCATCATATATTCTTACCAATACATTCAAATTGTGACTGTGATTACATTGTTCACGTGTACGCGTACTCGAGATATGAATTTATGGTTTGTTATACTTGGAAGTATATACAGGTTAGGTCGAGTGTTTTGTTGACCTAGGGTGAATATAACTGAATGACCAAACAGTTTTTTCTTTCTTTTGCGGCGTTAAACGAAAGCTTCAGTGCATTGTCAAAATATATTAAGGGACAAGAACATAGTCACCATGGCAGTGGAAATGGGATTCCAGGCTTGGGATTACGTTGTCTTTGCCCTTATGCTCATTATCTCGGCTGGAATTGGTTTTTTCTTTGCTTTCACTGGTGGAAAACAACGGACAACGAGAGAATTCCTGATGGCAGATAGAAGTATGCGACTGCTGCCAATATCCATTTCAATTCTCGTTTCCTTCATATCCGCCATCTTGATTCTTGGAACTCCTGCGGAGATGTATACAGCGGGTACGGAATGGTGGTTACTGGCGGCCGGTATGAGTTTGGCCAATCTGTTTGCTGCACTGATATTTGTTCCAATGATCCACCCGCTAAAACTCACAAGTTCCTACGAGGTAAATACCTGTCGACTCTCTGTTTATCGAGCAATTAGTTTGGAAGATCTTTTAAGTCGTGAGAAAATTTAATTCTAAATTATTTGACAGCAGTTGGTTTGTAAAATAAATTTTGATGTATATACTTGGTCTTCGATACGTTTTATCTTATCATTGTAAGCCTTTCATGAGAGAGAGAGAGAATTAAGGTTTAACGTCGCGTTCAGCAATATTTCAGCTATATAGCGACGATCAAAACAAAATTCTAAGTATTCAAGTTAATAACTTAGAAATCTGATGCATTAAAACATGTACATGCATTAAGATTTATACAACAAACCGATCTCTCTCAAATAATCTAAAATGATCTTCTTTTACCCAACTAAAAAGATCTTCCAAGGTAGCTGCTCGATGAAAAGTATCTCTTACAATCTTAGCGAGCCTTTCAAGGCCTCATTATCTTTAGCCTTTAGGTCTTTAGCCTCATTATATAAGATTTTATAGTGCTCGCCGTTGATCTAATACTGAAAATGACATTAAATTTAACTACGACTGACTAGTAAATATTTACTAAAAGTTGAAGACGCGATGATGTATTCCATTCCACGATAAACTCACAGCAAAACACGTTATAATCAACAGTATATATTTTACGATTCTAAATCAATTAGTTTGTTAAATAAATTTTAATGTAATACCAGCCCTTTAGGCGGGTTTATCGGTCATTGTTAGAATTCTGATGGACTGTCTGCAGATGGTTTTATTTTGCTCATCGATATATATAGCTGAAATATTGCTGAACTTAATTCTCATTCTCTACTCCAATATTTTTTCCTCGGGTTAAGAAATGATCCATGAAAAAGAAATGGGGGGTCACCATACTCGTTAAAAATATATGACAGCCATGTATACCACTTAAAAGCCATAACACTGATCACATAGGGAGATTTGATTTTTTTCTTTCCGATGTCAAATTTTCCCCATTTTTCTATATAATACTAAACAAGTATAGTTTTTGTTGAATAAGTAATAAAAGCAGGGGGACACCAGGCTTTCTCATCAAATATCAGCGGTATAACAGATTTAGCGGATCCTTTCCAGTCCTATTCCCATGTGGGGATGGGGGCGGGGAATCGGGGTAGGGATAGGGAATATTATTGGGTGTTCATATATTAGCCATTCACTAGTTCCCTTCTTGTTGAAAGTGTCTTAGAGTACATTTTGAGGGATTCCAGAGGCATAATTTTCAACCTCGGGAGCACTTTGCACCCTGCAATCGTTAAATCTAAAATGCCAACTTTTTGGTCTGTCCTAACACACTATCGAACCACCAGTAAAACGGTTCTGTTTGTATCTTTTGTTGATTTTTATCCTATTTTAAGATGTCTGGATACTTTTGTTAGAAATTTCAGCTTGTTTTTGGAAAATTTGACAAATCACCATATTCTAGCCCCATAAGAGCAGGGAAATGAACGTCCTCTACTCTTTTAAGGTGGCTTCCTGGTTTCGGTGCAAAGTCACGTCATTGGGTGCAGTCCACAGTAGACCCCTCGTTGCTGGAAATAGACCCTTGGTATAGCCCTTTCGTCTTTCCGAGATGCCATACCATCCAGAAAACCCATATAAAAGTATATATTTTCTTCGTGGTAATGCTCATACCATTAATTCAGCATACAAGCCAGTTATGCAAATTCAACCCGTGATAAATTTTCTTCCCTCAGAACGTACTCCATATTTTCTGGGAAATCTATTAAAATGACCCAAAATACGCCATATTTCGTTCATTTCAAATCTTGACAATCGATTTCAATAAGATTTCGTCTCAGTGTTCCTCGTCTCGAGGCGGGATAAAAAAGCTATTCTAAATATGGGGTCGACCATTCCGTTTTTTGTCACATATTCCATATGTAAAATAACCCTATTTTCAAACACCTGAAAAACGTACGAAACTGAGGCTGACGAAGGTTGACTTCGTGGCCCGACTCGCCATATAGCTCAACCAAGCCACCCATCCGCATATGTCATTTTGAAGGAATGGTAGTACCCAGAAGCTTGGTACTATAAATACTGGTTACCAAAAAGGGAAGGATAATTATCATGTGATCAGATCCGGACGCTCTGCTGTATTAAAATTTTTGAGGGAGACCAATAATCCGAAACTATGGACTACTCCCTATATGACTAAGGTGTATTTTATGGAAAAAGTGTTGCTGGCGCATAATAGTCTGCGAGAGAATACGAGTACACTAGTATACCACACTTGCCATATAAGGGCTTTTTCGTTGGATATCCGTTCCTCCCCTTTCCCCCTACCACATCTTTGTTTTGGTGTGTTTTACCACCTGAAGTCGACATTTCGAAATAAAACCATAAATATTATCGTAATAGCCATGACGATGGGTTCGCAGCAATTATCCGAATTATAATCTCACTTTCTAGCTTCTAAACCATATCAGATAGGCACGGAATATGTAAAAATAACTGGAATTATGGTCAAATTAATGTTAAATTTGTAGTTTCCTCCGTCTGGTAAAGATCGAAAATTCTCTTAGAATCTTCAAAAATAATGGCTAAGACGCAAATAACTGTTACATATTCAGAGTATTTAATATTGTCCGTGAGTTTTACGTTGGGAAATATCATGTTGAGTAATCAAATTGGTGTTGGTGTCCGAGATAATGCATTTTAGATGCCATAGTCGCCCCGTCCAAGGGGAGGTAAACCTGTATAGTCCTGCTTGGCAACATCTGTTATTGGCGTGGTTTTTCTATGTTTCACTTGAAAATTTCTAAATATTCTGCCCGACATTAGAAAGATATGAAAGCGTACATTAAAATGGTATAAAACTGAACTATTTGAGCGAAAATGACAAAGCAAATGGCTTATTACAAGTCAGCAGAGCGTATCATACGTCCGAGTATATTTTTACTGTACATAAGGTATTGCATATAGGGTGCAGTCCACAGTAGACCCCTCGTTGCTGGAAATAGACCCTTGGTATAGCCCTTTCTTCTTTCCGAGATGCCATACCATCCAGAAAACCCATATAAAAGTATATATTTTCTTCGCGGTAATGCTCATACCATTAATTCAGCATACAAGCCAGTTATGCAAATTCAACCCGTGATAAATTTCTTCCCTCGGAACGTACTCCATATTTTCTGGGAAATCTATTAAAATGACCCAAAATACGCCATATTTCGTTCATTTCCTGGAAAAATCTTGACAATCGATTTCAATAAGATTTCGTCTCCGTGTTCCTCGTCTCGAGGCGGGATAAAAAAGCTATTCTAAATATGGGGTCGACCATTCCGTTTTTTGTCACATATTCCATATATAAAATAACCCTATTTTCAAACACCTGAAAAACGTACGAAACTGAGGCTGACGAAGGTTGACTTCGTGGCCCGACTCGCCATATAGCTCAACCGAGCCACCCATCCGCATATGTCATTTTGAAGGAATGGTAGTACCCAGAAGCTTGGTACTATAAATACTGGTTACCAAAAAGGGAAGGATAATTATCATGTGTTCAGACCCGGACACTCTGCTGTATTAAAATTTTTGAGGAGGACCAATAATGCGAAACTATGGACTACTCCCCATTTTTCTCAAATGCCACGCCAACGAAGAGTTTGCCATTTGACGTCATGACGTCATAAAGAATAATTTATCAATTGCTTACAAAACGAGCCGCTGAAACATAAACGTTGCATGCCAAAGTATCTCATCCTCTCCATTCGCTCACAAGAGTACGAATACAAGGGAGGTAATTGCTATGCGCAAAAAGCTGCGCAGAAGTCATTCTTGTAACCAGGGAGCCATCTTAACATCCTCTCCCAGGGTGCTTTGCGCTACGCTGCATTTACCCCTGTGGGGGTCTCGCCATCTTTCGCAGGATTCCTGCAGAAACCAAGAACTGTTCTGTCTTACTGTTTTACTGATCGCAAAACGTATATTTATCTTGGAATATACTTAACGGATATTCAGTGTGTTACGAAACGACAGTGTCACCGTTTGAAGGCAGCTTTTTGACACATTACCTCAGAACTATATATGTTGCGGAAATATATATCGGTGAATCGCGGCTGATATTAATTCGCCCAGTTAGACGATCGTCATGTTCGTTTACTGTGGAAACAGATGACCTTGGGTCAACTCCGGTAAAGTCCGTGAGACCCTTACAGTGCTACATGGAGAGGCCCGAAGCAGAACGTAATGAATGCCTGGTAGAGCTTGCCATCTTAATAGAAACAACAAAGCATCACGGAACGTTTTTCAAAACAGAGCATTTGATTGGTTCATTCACTGAGAATGATGCTTTCGTGTGACGTCAACAATGGACATGACACTATCGTCATGACATCACCAAAGGACGTCCCACGGAAAATGTATCACTGTGGTGACGAAGCAATAAAACTGAAAAACGTTCCATGTTGCCTTGGAGTTTCTATAAAGATCCAGTTTGATCGAACGAAGATGTTGATACTCTTATCAAAAGGCCGAATGGAACCGTGTACGAAATATAAAATACGGTCTGAATTTCGAAGAATAAGTACGAAACACTAAATCTTGTGAAACAGTCAGTGTAAAAGCTGTCAGGAACAGAAGGAGTATGAACAATCAAACTTTTTGAATGGCATTTAGAAATTGAACTATGACATCTACCTATTTAAGCGAGCAGATCACGTTAAATTCTAACAGTGCAAATGCACTTAATCTTTCAGTAATAACTGATCAGGTGATGAGATGAATCATTAAATAAATACACCGGGCGACTGAAGGATTTTTTGATTTATTGCATCATTTTGATAACTTTCTCCGCGGGCCTGTTTTCATGTGTAATGCTCCTTAAGGCTAATCTCCCATAAGATAAATAATGAAATAAAAACTGAAAGACTATAGTACGTTTTTATATGTGGCATATTTTTGTGTGAATCTTTTGGGATGAATTAGTACGGAAGCGGGCCTGTTTCGTGTTTAAAGCTCCTTAAAGCTAATGCACTGCCGCTGTAGGATTGTTGTTTAATTGACCAAATAAAGAAAAATTCATATACTTCCTGTGAAATATGAAGTAAAAATGGGGGGGGGGGGGGTTGACTATGCTCTTTTATTTAAATAGTAGTAGTATATTATAAACAGAGGAATGTGGCCATTCCAGTCCTTTGCTACAGGACGGGGTGAGAGTTTGGGTGGGCCATCAAATTTCATGCGTATACTAAGTAAATATGGAACAGGGAAAACAAACGTCGCGATGACAGCTCAAACATGTTTCCATGTCGCATGGCAAAGCCATTATCAATATTATTAAGTAATTATTTTGCACCGATATGGTACTTGTATTCACCGCATGGACATTTATTGCCGTCTCCATTGTCTACACTAATACTAGTCTGACAGGGGTACAATTTAAGGGCTGTTGAGCAGATTTGCATGTTGAGAGAGAGAGTCTCATTTAGATAAACTAGGAACGCTGTATAGCAAACTTCACCTATTTACAAGACTTAATATATTGGGGTAATAGATAAAAGCTATGCTCAGCAAGTTGTACACAAGAATCGACACGAATAGCAAGCCGCATTGACCGACATCTACAGTCCCAAAAGTGAAGCGTTGTAGTTAACTCTTTAAGGTGGTTTCCACCTCTAACAACGTTGGACAACGCCATTACACATGAGTTATTTCCCCTTAAATGATTCACAACGTCATGATTCGCCTTTGTAGATGAGAGACGTTATCAGAAAGGCAATGAAGTTGCAAAGTTAATCTTGTGTACATGCTCTCATGACGTAACCTGTGCAAATCTGTACGTCATACAGCCAGTCAGACAATGACGACAAGCAGGTAAATATAAGAATACCCAGAAAAACTAACTGTAACGCCCGACGTCGTACGGCTTAAATTTCCTACCGAAACAATAAGCTACATGTATTTGTCGAATGGCATGTACAGAGGGCGGACCTTGAGGACCAACATACCCCCAGCAGAATTCTACCATATACAAGTAAATAAAAAATTGGAGCGATATGCAAGACGGGGGACAAAATGTCGACGCTAGGCGACTAAAAAGTAACCGTATGACTCCACAGGAAATCTTCCATCGGCACCTCGCGCTTTTAGTGCAGATATTTATGTGGAGACTATTGATGATCAGAGATCATGTGGATCAGAATGGGGATCGCCAGCCACACTAGGTGACGCAGGTGCTCCAGGAGAAAGAGAGAATTTAGGTTTAACGTTGCATTCATCAATATTTCAGCTATATAGCGACGATCAAACAAAACTCTAATAATTCAAGGGGAGAGAGAGAATTACGCTAGTGCTCCAACAAGAAAGAAGACGTGGCGTCATAAAACGAACGTTTATGACGTCGTTGCATTATGACGTTGCCTTTGTGACGTCCAGAAAAACGACATGGGCATGCGCCATTTACCAGCATTGTTTCAGCGTTTTTGTTACAAGCGATATGAATACTCTACCTAGGTACGTCAACAATCTAAAAAAGACAACCAAAACGTAACAAAGAACTGAGATTTACATCAAAATTTATTCAACAAACCAATTGCCAATAATTAAGAATTAAATCCTGTCTGACACGACCAAAGATATATTCCAAATGAGCTGCTCAATAAAAAGCTCTCGCAATTACAAATTCTCTTACAGTTAGGTAAACTATAACTATATAAAAAATAATCCGCAAGACAGACAAGAATACGTTCAATATATTCCAGTAATTTCGATATTTGAAGCGAGATGTTCCTGTTAACATGGAATCTTAAAATCATTGTCCAGAACCGAATTCGTTAGTTTATTGTGAAATCTGGATTAGGCTGAGGGCATACGATTGTGCGCTGCCATCAATATAATAGCATTATCAATAATTATCTAAAGAACCATCACAGTAGCATGGATAATGTTTCATGTTTTCTTGCAAAGCTGGGGATATTGCGAATGACACTCTCACCATGTATTATCTACTTTACAAGCAATCGCATTATCGTCGCTATATAGCTGAAATATTAATTAATTAATTCTTTCCCCCGTATGCAATCGCCATTTCAGTATTTGGAAAGAAGATTCGGTCACAAGGCCCCCAAGTTGACCGGGACTGTCATCATGCTTATACAACAGGTAAATTATCATTTTCATTCCAATACTCCGTTCAGCATGTTTTTCCTGGTGAAAAATAAATAAGAGCCTAAATGACTATTATCTACGTCGTCGTGAAATTAATACCAGTACGGGTACAAGTCTTTCTGTTTCTACTACCTGAATGAGGTGGATATGTTATTTTAATCAACAAGATTTTATTGTCGATGTTTGAAGAAAATATCCGTTACTAGTTTTGGTAATGTATCTTGTATTGCATGCATCAAATATTATAAATTCTAGGCCGCTGCTTTCCTGGAAGGAACGAGATTGATTTCATTGATAATTAGTTGAATTTTTGGTCTTTCGGAACCAACAGGTAAACTGAATAAGGTATTTCGATGATGAATGAGAGTCGCTTTCATGTACGAGCTATGCCTATCGAATGTCGAATAAGATTCCTGAAGTAACTGAGTTTAAATTTCCATATTCTAAAATAGTAATTTATTGAGCATCGATTAGTAGAAGCTCAACATAATGCTGAATCAGGGGAGACAACTGCAGAATGGTCAACTTCCACCACGGTGAGAGAGATTATCTCCCATGATTGGGAAGTTAAATCGATGTAAAAAAATAACGATTTTGAAATGGATTCGATCAGATCATGAAATACTTCAGCTTTGATACTACTCGATGTGTAATCCATTTGTGTGCCAAATTTGAGAGCAATCCATTCAGTCGTTAAGAATTTAAGGATCTAAAATCCTAAGGGGTGTGGAAGAAACGGTGGTCCCTCAGATATGAGTGTCCGCTTGCTATGATTTAACCCAGCCCGGACACTGACATCTGAAAAGGGCAACTTGGATATCAGAGCCCGCCCTAGGTAAAACATAGGAGACCGGACACTGGTCTCTGGGGACCACCGTTTCTATCACAGGGGCCCTCGGTGGTCGGGGTCTAAGTATCTTCACAACGTCAAGGTTTCTATTTGTGAGCCAAAGGCGAACCCTTCACCATCTTGCACAGCAGACCGCGTTCCGCCCACATTCCAATTACGTGACCTAGAAAACTGCGCTGATGGTAAAATACGTTAGGGTTTTACTTTCGCTGCTAAACTATTCGCTGATACCGAATGTAACATATTTAATCCAAGCACGCATAACAATAAAGTATTAATGGATAGATCAGGAAATTTGATAGATATCCGTGCGTTATTTCACCCAATACAAGTCCTTCAGTGGGAAGGTGAGGTCGGATACACTGACATCGCGGACCGCGAGTGTTTCCTACATTTGCCTGGTTTGTTGGATGTTTGATGGTAGAATGGATTTATTTTCTCTTCAAATATATTTTGTTTTAAGCTATATTTCCTTTATATTTATTAATGTTGATGGCTATCAAAAATAAGCGTGTTCATCTGCCACCGGGTATCGCAAACGCCATGGTGTTTTCGAATGTGTTGTCACGGTCGCCATGGCTGAGGTAAACAAGTGATCTGTTTGATCAATATGTGCAGGATGTTGCTTTTGCTGATTGGGTGACATCTACCTCTGTGTTGTCGTTGGTCGCGATACAGTGTCCACGTCGACCAGGGGTATCTATGATAGAGATACTCCTAGCTTTAGCGAGGGTGGGGTCTAAGGCGCTTCGCTGGTGACCGCTAGCCTCACACCGCTGAACCGGCACGGGTTCGGGTCCAGCTGGTCCATGTGTTAAAGTTCGTCAATTACTTGCCGACGGGCGGTGGTTCTCTCCGGGTACTCCGGTTTCCTCCATCAACCAAACTGACTGTCACCACAAACTTGAGTGTGACATTAAGCCAAATCCCCCCCCCCAAGAAGAACGTGCATTCCATAGGTCTTCGCTATCTATAGCCGACTTAGACCAAAATATAATTTTATGTACAAATACGATTTTACCTTAAGCTTTACAGCGGTGTCAAAACTTAATGCTCAGTTTCCCGCATTCGATTTGGCATTTTGTTTTCTAGAATAATATTAGGTCTAGAAATTTGGCAGGCTTGTTCTACCATTTGTGGATTACAAATAAATGTTTCGACTGGTTTTGTTTATGTCCTACTTTTGAAAATGTTGAAATATGAACTAAAAGCTTGCAAATTCGACCAATTCTTTCCATTTCAAAATTAAATTGAAAAGCACCTACACAAAACAGCGGGACCGAGTTTTTGTTTAACTCGTTTCATATCTGTCCACAGTAAACACAATTACGGTGAATTCGAAGTTAATGGCCAACGCAGATTTAGTCTGCATGGAGAAATTGCTCTTTTAGAAGGGCACCAAGATAAAATATTCGTCTATAAGTTTCACTTTAATTTCTTACATCTTTCGCATAGGCATGGACTTTAGAAATTAGAAATAAATGGCATTTATCCTGTAGCTATTCGACGATATACATTTGAACGTTATTGTCTTGTTAAAAGACCACGAAGGGACAAGTTTCCGACATTAGCGTAGCAAATTCGTGGACCAACCTCCCAACACAAATTCGTATATTTCACCAATGATACTGGTACCAAATCTTTTTGCTTGGCACTTGAGAGATTGGTGGAACTAACACACAATTCCATCTTCCCGGTCAAGGTGAGCCATGTGAGTGGAATTGGTAAGGAGGTTCACACTTTAACAAAAATCACGACCTAAACTAAACAACAAGGGCGATGAAAGCGGCAAACATATGGGTGTCTGTACGCATACTTGTTTCTTTACTGATTTGATGGGAGTCAGGATCGCAAAACGAGTCGAGGGCCGTCAAAGTTGACTCCGCTTCGATTCGGTAATGTTAGTACAGGTGGAATCTTTGCCACGACAGTTCCCTAGAATATTCAATAAGGCATTTTGGGTAGGCCTTACCCTGACCAAAAGAAGTATTATTATTGTGTTTGCAACTAATTATTTCCGATAAAATTTGTTTGTTTTGATTCCGAATTACAAGCATTTAGAAATAGGCTGAACTCGAGTCCGATCTGATCGACTAATAAATGTCTCGAGATGAAGTGGCGCGTGACAGCTATGTAGGAATATAGAACGCTTCGGTTGAAGTTGCACAATTGGTAATGTTATTAAAGACCGGACGATTTTATTACTATAATGTTTCTCAATATTAACATATGAACGTCTACTTACAGTCACTCTATATGGGAATTGCGTCCTTCGCACCGTCAACAGCGTTAGAAGCAGGTTAGTAGATAACGATGACTGAATTGGTATCGACGAGCATATTATTTCAATACCCATGATGATACAAACAACAAACATTTGTTTGTGCAAAAATATTGATATCCTCTTCTGTACTGTATCCAATGCCGGTTCGCAATACCCTTCACGTCTAGCCGTTAAAATGTTTCAACTTTACAGAGCGAACTGGAAACTGCGACTGATATCCCTCCCAAAGTCAATGTCTACTATCGTGTACTTTTGTGATTTTGCATTCCAGTTACCGGATTCCCGGATTGGGCAACGATTATGCTAGTTGGAGCGGTGTCCACATTCTATACAACTTTGGTATGTATATGATTAAAAATTACGAGGAAATAGTAATATGCGACACGATGCATATATATATTTAGGCATGATTCCAATCCTCTTACCATCTGGATATATACCGTACTGCTTATAACCAGTAGATGGTCGCATTTATGCCATTAAGTGCACATTGATTCCATGTTGAAGCACGTCGCGTATTATGTGACTACACACGATCAGAATATAGTCGCGTTTTACGACGTGGAGGATTACTTCCCTCATGAACTAATTAAGGTTACATGTTATGGTTCCAAATTTTTCACATATATAGAATCTCAGAATTGCGGTGATGTGTTAAAACATTTACTTTGTTAATCATTTACCTTTGTCATGTCAAAAAATTCTTCGACTTCAAATATTACTTTCAGGGTGGAATGAAAGCGGTTGTGTGGACTGATGTATTCCAAGCTGCTGTAATGCTGGTTGGGTTATTGGCCGTGATTATACAGGTATGTGGATGTATGAACCTTTTACATAACTTTGATGAAAACCCGGTATTTCATTTTGAAAATTTAAATTAACCAATCAGGCTTTGAAACTATTTCCATGAAACTCCAGTGGACACTCCATCTTATTCGATCGTCACTGCCATCAAAATATTTTTCGTAGTTTGATTGAGCAACTCAGTATTTAGATTCTATGACGGGGCATTGTATGTCCATAACAGCGTCACAACATGAACAGGTAACAAAAAGGCGGGGCGACATCAATATCGATGGGTGTACTTTAATGTGGTTCAAGGACGGCATGCTGATTTGGTATTTAAAACTCAAATAATATAGGAATATCAGTCTTTCGACACAGGTGTGAGTGATCTTCGAGAACAATAAAAAATGTTTTGTTGTAGCTTTCTCGAAATATAGTATCGGCCCTTATCTTTGATGAAGGAAGCCTTAGATGTCTCATGTATGAAATCACGTGTTCGGAGAATGATAATTAAAATGGTCTTCTGCAATTCTACCCGTGCAACACATGTTGAGTCACAGGAAACTTCTCTCGTAGTCTTATCAATTGGAATTTGTATTTGAATATGCTGTTACTTCATAGGGATCAATATCTGTTGGTGGTATGGCAGAAGCTTGGAGACTAAATGGAGACTGGGGGAGATTGAAGTTTCCTTCGTAAGTATTTCATTTTTGTATTTTTGGCTCAGAACATTGAAAGCGGTTTTCAGTCGATCAAGTATATGCGAGATAGACGTTCGGCCATGAGAAACTCATATTATTAACAAACCGCAATCGATGTAGCCCCTTCAATGTGTTGCATATAACATCAACTGTAACGCTTCGGATTTAAGGATTGGAGCACTGGTTGCGAAGAAATTTAAGACCATTTTTAGGAAAACAAAAGATGAATGTCCTTTGTTAATTTGTACGCCTTCCTACAAAGTGGTCAGATATGTATCCTTTAGCATGAGCTCAAGCGCCTTTGCCAGAAAATAGTGTATGTGTGTGCATAAACACATCATCAGCAAATATAAGGCCAGGAAGACAGATTTATATAGCCATGATGCTCTTACGCAATCACCAGACTATCACCACGGGAGCTCGGAGCTGCGTGATAATTCACTCGTGATGCGATCTTACTCTACAGTATATTATGAACGGAAATAATAAACGTCTCCACAATTCCCACTTCACTAACTGTAAACGCTCCGAACTCTTGAGCCTACTCAAGAGTTTTACTCCAAAGCTAATTCACGATTGTGCGAATTGCAATTACACACCGACACGCGGAATTGAATAGACTTGATATTTGACTTCTTTTTCGAATACGCCTGCGACGACTTTCCGCGAAAATTTAACGGAACCCGCTCTTATTATTTCGTCAAATCAGCAGCAATAAATCCATAACTAGTCTCGCATTCGTCCGTTTTGTATTTCTTCACAAGCCGGAATCGGCAATATGGTTATTGGCATTGTTCGGTAAGGTTGATTTGGAGAAAACAACACTACAGCATGGCATATAAATATTTTGTTTAAGCTTCAGACCTTAGTGATTAAAATGTCCAGTCTATGCCTACTGAGATTGGGTGCTAAGACAAACTTACGAATAAGGTCTTCAATGGATCTGGAATCACCTTACGAAGGCATGTAATCTCGCCGTATTAATCACTGGAATTCCGATGGCATGTGACCGTACACCGCCACGCCTTGACTGAGTGTAGCACAGTAACTGAACATTAGCATAACGACAACGGTGTAGATACCCCTACAGTTGTTCATATTAGCGATTCAAGACCCCGAATTTCAGCCGCCAAGGGGACATTGCATGCCACTGCAGCACAAACGGCTAGGGCGATAGGGCTTATTCAAACAATGAATCATATCCACGTTGTTGCAGGTTAGCATTGGTGACGTTGTTCCTTCTGTATGGTACTGAGCTGGAGGCGCAGTGGGTACGTTTGGGGTGATTCTGCCGCACGCATCGAAGGTTCAAAGAGATATTTTCAGTTCCAATCTGAAAATGTAACAAACTTTGGGATCGCGTCAGAGTGCTAATCTTAGAATGGACGACGGCTTTCACCTTAACGTTCGATCTGACTCTATAATAAGCAATAAATTATCTTTCACACTGATATATCGACTCAAGCGTAATTGCAGTGGACTCATTACTTGTGTTTACTGTTAACAGGTTTGATCCGGACCCTACAAGGAGACATTCCTTCTGGAACCTGGTCATCGGGGGTACCATCAGCTCCATGTCAACTTTTGCCATTAGTCAGGCCAGCGTGCAACGTTATTCTGCTCTGCCAAACGTCAGGACTGCTCAGTTGTGAGTCATCAATCGTAAAAATTTACTATAAAGCCTGCAACCGTTGGCTCTTATTAATAAAGAAAGAATTAGATTTAAAGTCGATTTCAGCTATATAGCAACGACCAATATAAAACTTCCAACCCCTCCTACGTACCCCAACAATCCATCAAGAGAAACAGAGAGAGAGAGAGAGAGAGAGAGAGAAACAATCGGATTTAATGCATTTAAAATATATCAAAGAGCTGGTACATACATTAAACTTTATTTAACAAACCGATCGATCTTGAACACTTCTCTCGTCCGATTAATAAGCTTTTCCAAACTATCTGCTGGATCGATAGTTTACCTAACAATTTTTGTTATGCAGTTGATCAAAATATGTTTAACTGTGACATTTTCAAGACATTGAATACACAATATCTGGTTCATTTTTACCCCTCAGCCCCGAATGGGCATAGGGGTATTGTTATGGGTCCGTCTGTCCGTCCGTCCGTACCATTTTCGCTAACATTCGTTAACATTCCATATCTTGAAAACTACTGAAGGCAGGTGCTCAAAACTTCTATCCAGTACAGAATGTATTTTGTTCCGACTTCTTCAAATGTCCCAAAGCTATTCTGTTTGATAAAAGCTAACTGAAACTACCTTCCAAAGGAAATTTCAAATATATTTGATGGAACCCTATAGCCATACTTGGACTTCGTCGGGCTCAGGCGGCGGGGGGAGGGGGGGGGGTGGCAGAAACTATAAGCAAAGCTTTAGGCTGGTTGGTTAATTTTTTTTCCCTGTTTAGCATCATTTTTTTTAAATAAATCTGGGTAGGGAGGGAGGATTTTTAGTGGCCTGTGTGGATAAAATTATTAGTAAATCTTGCCTTAATAGTTGGGTTTCTGTTCTGAATAAAGTAGCTTGCATCCATCATCCTTCTGCTCTGTTGTTTGCCTTTATAATTGGAGATTCAAAACGTTAGTTGGCGACAATTACGATAATAGACTTTAATGGAAAGCTGAATTGTCAAGTGTTAAACAAACCAGTCGTCTACTATAAAATATAGTTATGGCCGCTTAGAAGCAAAAATGTAAAAAAAAACCAACAAAACGCTGCTTACATGTACAATAGTGAGGCAGTTCAATAAACTGTTGATCACACTGCTCTGCCACATGTACACACACTCGTCATATATCTGATAATTTTTTCCAGAATATTACAGAGCTGAGGGGTTTCTAGCACCTCTGGTGCCTCATGTTCAATACATGTTCAGTAGTCCATCATGAATGACCCATTCATAACGCCATGATTAATTATCCAATATCGGATTCCAACGGAGTGCGCATCGAGGCGTGACCCGGATGGGGCACCGCCTGTAAATTTTTGGGTAGTCCAATTTCCTTTCTGTCATTCTGCCAATCTTTCAACACGAAGCCATATCTCTTAAATAACATTTTCAACTTGAAGTTGCCAAAAATAGACATCAGCACAATGATCCTTTCTTCAAATAGTAGGGCATATCTGCTAAATTTATATCAGTTACCACTGATTAAAACATGCCTCTATGTTGTAGCATAGAAACGAAACTAGACTACCCAATTTGTAGTTTTCAAATGAGCAATTCCCATAATATATACCTAGGTCTTCGAAGCGTTATTTTCATGTCATTCTGTCCCCTTTTCATTGCAGAACGTCTATATATCTCAGTCTTCAGTGAGTTGACGACATAATTTTCATGTTCATTCCCCTCTCATCAATGGGAGTAAAATGCCCTTTCCGAATGTTTTGCTGCCTCACGTCACTCTCCACGGCCACACAGCTACATGTATCCTGAATAAGTTTCACCATGATGGCCATCGAACCAAAAAATCCATACACTCATTGGGCACTGAATTCCCTTTTTATCCATCACCCATTACCACGCAGCCATCCTGACAATTTCCCATGACCTTTCATCCAATGCTGTGGTTTTTCTATGACGACAATGGTAAGTGAGCTAAAGTTATCACTGTGGATATTCATTGTCCTTGAACACCGACATAGCTTGTGTGTGCAAGTGTGTGTTTTATTATCTCATCCCCTGATGTTTCCGAGTCCACACTCTAGTTCTTTATTTTCTCTTGGGAAATTCTGCGAGTCTGCCGGCTTTTTACAGTATAATTGTGAACTAAATCAACTGTATTACTTTCAAATAGATTTACTTCGCAACCAATCGAAACGGGGACAGAATAACGAAATCGCACCATTTGTCATTCAATCATCTCGAGAAAAAAGGCCCTCGAGAAAAGAGGCCCGCGTCAAAATTGAGCCGCCGCCAATGTAAGAGAGCCACGACAGGTTATAACATGTAAAACGCATGTTTCGTATTCCCATTCGGCATCAATTTCCTTTTTGATTCCTTTTTTGCTGTGCTATTTTTCCCGGATCTAATAGCTATCTTGGTGAAATTTCTGGGTGATTCGCCCGAAAATAAACCCGGCCGCCAATGGGATTAAAATGCCCCTTTTTATTTTTTCCCCCTTTTATGGTAACCTCATTGACCCTAATGATGCAAGGACAAAGTTTCATGTCCTTTCGACCAAAACTCTGGCTGTACAATATTGAATGTCGGACCTGACGGGTGCTGTGTTCGGTGGACACATACACGATTTGGTTAAATCATAGAGACATTTATCTATGTAATCTGGTGCTGAAGCTGTCAAAATTACAAACGGTTTTGTTGTCCCCGCCGCAACGCGGCCGGGGGACTTTAAAATGGTTCTTGCTTCTATGTGTCCGTGCATGTCCGTGGATGTCCGTGCATGTCTGTTCGAATGATTACTCCCTAACGCTTTGTTGGATTCTTCCGAAATTCGGCATACGCATTCCTTGCGATAAGACCCCAGTCGGTATCGCATTTCAGCAACATCTGCCTGAAGGTGGCGCCACTGGGTCAAAATGGTTCTTGCTTCTATGTGTCCGTGCATGTCCGTGCATGTCTGTTCGAATGATAACTTCCTAACGTTTTGTTGGATTCTTCCGAAATTCGGCATACGCATTCCTCGCGACAAGACCCCAGTCGGTATCACATTTCAGCAACATCTGCCTGAAGGTGGCGCCACTGGGTCAAAATGGATCTTGCTTGCCGTGGATGTCAGTTACAAGCGATAACTTCCAAACGCTTTCTTGGATTCTTCCGAAATTCGGCACACGCATTCCTTGTGAGAAGTCGCGGTTGCGTACTGACTTTCAGTAACATTTGCCTGTAGGTGGCGCCACTGAGTTTCGCTTCTTCGTGTCCGTTCCAGTTAAAATGGGTCTTGCTCTCTTTGTGTCTGTGGATGTCTGTTCAAATTCTTCACAGGTGATAACTTCCAAAAGCTTTGTCGGATTCCTTCGAAATTTAGCATATAAACTCCTTGTGACCAGACATGGGTTGGTATTGCGTTTCAGCAAGATCCACCTGAAGGTGGCACCACTGGGTCTTGTTCCAATATTCTGGGCATGTCCGTGGTT
The DNA here is from genome assembly GCA_036873755.1 of Hanleya hanleyi. Lineage (NCBI taxonomy): Eukaryota > Metazoa > Mollusca > Polyplacophora > Lepidopleurida > Hanleyidae > Hanleya > Hanleya hanleyi. The sequence continues at coordinate 12,401 of JAVTVY010010425.1, read as the reverse complement.
TCCATTCAAATTCTTCACAAGCGATAACTTAAAAATGTTTTGTCTAATAATTAGGCATCCTTAAATGCGTTTGTCATTTTTTCTTCTTTCTTCCGCTTCTCGCTGTTAGTTTTGAATTTCATGTCGCTTTAAATAAGGACACCATTTCCTTAAATTTGCTGTCCAGTCCTTCTATTCCACATCATATGATTTACACTAAAGCTTTTGCAGGAACCATATTTTATTTCAGAAGTATCATATGAAATAACCGGCGGGGAAATCCCCGCAGTATCGAACCCCTGGTTTTTTTTAATTTCGTGTCATCTTAAATGAAGGACAACATTTCTTTCAATTTTGTTATCAAATAATTGTAATCCACATCATATGATTTACCCTAAAGCTTTTGCACCAACCATATTTTATTTCAGATGTATAACATGAAATACCAAACCCAATTTTTTTTTTAACTTCGTGTCATCTTAAATGAAGGACAACATTTCCCTCAATTTTGCCATCAAATAATTGTATCTCACATTATATGATTTACCCTAAAGCTTCTGCAGGAACCATTTGTGTCCACACGTGTAACTTATTATATTAATTACAACTGAGTTGCTAACGTTTGGGTCCACACTGTGCATATGATCAATTTCCTGAATTGAATTGTATTCCACCTTGTGGTTTTTCGGACTGACAGATGATGGCATGCAGTTGTCAGTGTGGTGGTTTCATGTACAGGGAGCTTTCTATGGCTTTCATGTCAGCACACCTACCACTACCCTCAAGGAGAGAATGTCCCCATCCCCACGGCGCCGAGCCGCACCCTCTATCCCCCAAACTAGCCCTCGCCCGACCCTCATATATTGTGTTTGAGCATATATATCTCCAATATATCTTGGCAGAAGCTGAAATGTGTGTGTTGTCTGCAATATTGGGATAATTGCAACCCCAAAAGGTTTCAATTTATCAGGCACAGACCCATGTTTATTGTATTTGTTAAATATGTCCCTTTTGTATAGATCTTGCTTGGAATTGTTTTTCGTGTCAATCCGCTTCTGGGTGGCGCCACCTCGGACTGAGTTAAAATTGCATCTCCAGACAATAACTTTTGAAAACCTCAAGGATTCTTTCCAAATTTGGTGTGGTGGTACCCTACCTAAGATCTGGCTTGAGAATGTTTTTCATGTTGATAGGGGGACCCCCTGAAAGCTAAATTAAGTGTTTCCAGACAATAACTTGAAAACCTGAACCGATTCATTCCAAATTTGTCGTGCAGTTACCTCGCCTCAATTTCTCGTTTGGCATTGTTTTTCATGCCGATCCACATATAGGTGGTGCCACCTGGGGGCAAATTTAAAATTATGTTTCCGGACAATAACTTTTTAATACTTGAATGAATTCTTTCCAAGTTTGGTGTACATGTACCTTACCTGAAGGTTTCACTTGGTATTGTTTTTCTTGTCGATCTGCTCATAGATGGCGCCACCTGTAGGCCAAGTTAACATTTTCTATTTCCAATGTCAAGGGATCTTGCCTCAAGATCTCGGTTGGGATTATTTTTTATGCCTCACATGGCGCTACCTGAGGGCCAAGGTAAAATTGCATTTCCGGACAGTAACTGTTGGACCATAATGGATTCTTTTAAATTTGGTATGTGGGTACCTACCCTCAAGGCATCTTATGGGGCCATGTTAATGATGTTTTTCCTAAGTTTTACGTTTTTACTTTCTTCACAAATAATGAATGTTTCCTTTACTAAAGATGCAAAAGGCATGCTTCCAATCGTATTCGATCGACTATTTAGTTTCTTCAATATTTGGCATATGCATTCCTTGTGACAAGATGTTGATTGGTATTGCATTTCAGAAAGATCTGCCTGTAGGTGGCGCCACTACGGTTCTTTCCGTTCTTTTGTGCTTCAAGCAATAACTTTGAAACGCTTTGAAATGTTGCTCGAAATTTGGTTTCGAGGCAATAACTTGAGAACTGCTCATCAAATTCTTCCCAAATTAGGCATGAGATGTTGCTTGGGATTGCGTTATCCACTTCTGCTCAGAAAGTGACGCCACCTGATGACAAAATCTGAAATTTGTTTTTGGCCAATAACTTGAGAACTGCATGGTCATCGGATTCTTCTCAAATTTAGCATGCATGTACCATGCCAGGAGATGTTGCATGGGATTGCCTTTCACTCACTTGCACTTACAGGTGGCGCCACCTGGTGGCAAAATCCCAAATTTGTCTCCGGGTAATACCATGACCTAAGATGTCGCTCGAGATTGCATTTCGCCCACTCGTGTCAAATCTATATTTGATTTCGCTCATCAAATTTTTCTCCAATTTGGTATGCAGATACCATGCCATGATATGCCCCTTGGGATTGTATTTCACCTGCTTCTGCAAACTGGTACTGACAACTGGTGGAAAAATCTGAAATTTGTTTCTCGCAATAATTTGACAACTGCTCATCGGATTCTTCTCAAATTTGGTATTCATATGCCATAAAATGTCACTTGGGATTGTGTTTCGCACACTTGTGCATACAAATCTAACTTTGGTTTCCGGGCATCAACCGCTTTTCAGATTCTTCCCAAAGTTCGTATCCTGATACACCATGTCATGAGATGATCCTTGGGATTGCGTTTCGCCCACTTGCACCTACAGGTGGCGACACCTGGCGGCAAATTTAGAATTTGGTTTCCAGACAATAGGTTGAGGATGCATTCAGCTTCTCGTCAAATTTGGTTTGCAGATAATATGCCTTGAGATGTCACTTGGGGTCGCTTCTCGGTTACATAATTTCCATGCTTCACTGCATGGAAACTATATTACAGAAGCAAAAAAACGTTCAGTCAACCGTTCTGAGTAGATCTTATAACTTCCTTCTGCAGTAGCAGTTACCTCCCCTATGTATATCCCCCAAGACCAACAATGCTAAAAAATATTACCATCATTTCGGCGGGGGACTTAGCATCTTGTTTGTAATTATTATGGATTAAGAATACTGATCAGCGATACGGATTTTATATTTTTGGAACATCATGGTGTCTTGTCGGTATAAAACTGTTGACCGCTTCTCTCTTGCAGGAAACTAGCCTATGTTTATGTATACTATGATTGTCTTTTTGAATTTGGTGCTAATACTGTTATATGGATATGGAATAGGTCTTTGGATTATGGACGCGGATATTCTTTAATGGACGACGGCTGAATTATGAATGACGGAATAGACGCTTGTATTGCAGACGAACTTTCATGTCCCTTCGACCCAAACTTTCGCTGTACGGTGGGCACGGAGATGATTTGATCAGTTATAGTGGGATTTCTCTAAGAAATCTGGTGGGGAGACGGTCAAACGTTTTAAGGGACGATAATTTATGTATCTTTGTCTTGCTTCCTTCAGATCTTTGGCCTTGAACTGTGTTATGGTGGTGCTGATGGTCAGCCTTACCTGCTTAGCTGGAATTGTTATCTTTGCCTATTATGCTCAACAAGGATGCGATCCATTATCCGCAGGATATATTAAGAGTTCGAACCAGGTAAATTCAGTGTCAACCAGTCAATTATTTAGATTTTCTTCAGTAAAAAAAGTACTAGATTCGTAAACCTTCTGTTTTGTGGTAACGTGTGTCTAATTCAGCTTAACCCGGGGTCAGCGGTTGTATGAAACCATGAATTTTCGGTTCCTCATAGTGTTCATATGAACAGACACAGTCAAAGCGTGACTGAGATACATCATTCTCTAGATAACCACTTTACAACAAACATCATATTAATAATACTGATCAGCGATAAGGATTCGATATTTTTGGAACATCATGATGGTAGAATTCTGCTGGTGGACTCTTAGTCCCCGAGTCCCGCCCTCTGTACATGTCTGTCGACAAATATATGTAGGAGTGTTGTTTTTTAAGCCGTGAGACGTCGGGCACTTCAGAGTAGTTTTTCCTGTTATTCTTGCATTTACCATGTTTACCCTATGTTGAGGCGTTTACTCCATCAGACGTTCTCGGTGCTCATCCATTAACATCAGATGATCTATCATCACATCTCCCGAGCTAGCGTATCTAATTTCGCTTAAGCCGGTGCTAGGGGCCGTGTGGATAATTCATAGTCTCTACATGAACAACTGCAATGAAAGCGCTTCTGAGATAATAAGGCTACGTCCGAGATTCTGCTGTATTCTCGGGTCTGAATGTGAGGTGCCGGGGGAAGCTTTCCTGTAAAGTCATATGGTTGCTCTTTTATCGCCAGACGTCAATTTTCCCTCTTGCATATCGCTCCAATGATTTATTGCCGGCATCATTCAAAACTAGGAGTGAGTGAATATCATTTATCGTCGCTTTCAACTATATTTCAGTCATATCGCGACTATTCCTTTTCACACCCGGGTGGGGTCCTATTCCTTTTCACACGCGGGAACCCCACAGGTGCACCAGTCGCTTCTTACGACAAGCTCTCTGAAGAGCGGAGGCTTATTCTTATCATGACCAGCGGTGTGCACATCGACATCCCAGGTCAATCCCCGGACGCCCTACGGGGCTCATTCAAAACTATTGAGCGCTACTCTCTGGCAGAAAATAGCCTATGTTCAGTTTATTATGACTGTTTTTGTTTAAGAGTCGACGACTGAATATCTCATTCGGCTTGCTCACAACCTTATGAGTTTTGATAAACATGTTTAATTTATAAAAGGTCGCCCGAAAAACACAATAACATGACGGGTTGTTCTTTTTATAAACAAAGTTGAACCAACAGTCAACATTTCTGACGACACCCTTTATTATGGGGACCATCTGTTTTGCACCCATGCACGTTCCTTTGTTAAATTACCTTTATTAAAGACCCCCGTTTCTGTTTCCGCAAGGTAGTCTCTTGAGACAAGGTTTGAATGCAATTAATCTTTTATATATATTCCATAGATAGCGCCGTACTTTGTGATGGAGGTGCTTGGATACCCTGGTATTCCTGGGCTCTTCGTGGCTTGTCTTTTCAGCGGAGCCCTCAGGTAACATTGATGTACTTAATAATTATATGCTAGAACCGGAGTGCCAGATACTAATAATACACGCTAATACTTATGTATCGCAGGGAGTGTAGCTACTGTTCATCATTTCATATTTGGTGTATTGTGAATGTATTTTGATGGGCAAATTCCATCAAGAATTCCCTATTCGGAAATGCAGAGAGAGAGAGAGCGAGAGAGAGGATTAAGGTTTAACGTCGCGTTCAGCAATATTTAAGTTATATAGCGACGATCAAACAAAATTCGAAGTTTACCAGCAAAAACAAGTTAATAGCCTAGCAATCCAGACGTGATCAACACATTAAAGCATGTACATTCATTCAAATTTATACAACAAACCGATTTCCTTCAAAACACCTAACATACAATAATCTTTAACACGATTAGAAAGGTCTTCTAAAGTAGTTGTTCGATAGAAAGAATCTCTTACAATCTTGAAATCTATGCAGTCTATCAGAATATGTATCACTGTGAGATCTTCCTGGCATGGGATACACCTTGGGGCTCGTTCCTTTTTCAGTAAATGTTCGTGAGTTATCTGTGTATGTCAGATTCTATGTTATCATGGCTTGATCGAAAAGTTTCCGGACGTTCAGATAAGTATAGGCTACAGTTTATTTGTACTCCTGTAATCAGGAAATGCAGAAACAACAGCAAACTTAGGAATGCAGAAATAATCACATCACCAGCGGATATCTTGAAGTTTCAAAATTGGACTGTTTCACTAATTGGACAGTTTGGTCTACTTCAAAACATGTTATTTTCGCGGTATCATTTAGTTTCGCGATCTCCTGGTTTGAACTATTCAACGACCCATTTCATTTCGCTATTTTAAAAATAATACCTTATTTTCGCGTGCATATAATTGTCGCAGAATTTTCACTCGTATCTTTCAAACGAAAACTAAATTTACGCGAAAATAACAGGTTATACTGTACGATATGTAAGGTATCATTCAGACAACAGTCTATTTTCACTATTGGCGGGATTAGAATGCACCTGTTGAAGCAAGAACATCTTAATTGGTGGTTACAGCGGTTTTTGGGAAGTTTAATTTCATACTCAAGGTTATTCCACTGATATGATGACCGCCAATTCTGGGGGCAGCGTACCTGGAGAGAACCACCGCCCGTCGGCAAGTAACTGGCACACTTTCACACAGGCAACATCGGGGCTCGGAACCAGTGCCGGTTCAGCGATGCGAGGCTAGCGATCACCACTCAACCACCGAGGGCACCTAGTGTTTTGGGTATTGATGTGATTGAGTCACATGATTTATGCCATACGTGGTCCATTTGTGGTTCTTGTCATTGTAGTTCGATGTCTTCATCGTTGAATGCAGCGGCCACGGTAACATGGAACGATTTTCTAGAACCCTTTTTGGGCCATCTTTCTATGAAGAAGCAAACTCTCATCACGAAGCTGTTGGGTATGTATTGTGTGTATCAAAGACATTCTTCTAGTCACTTTCTTACAATAACAAGTGTCTGATCCGTCATTCATTATTCAGCCGTCGTTCATTGAATAATAGGAGAGAGGGAGAGAGAGAATTAATGTTTATTGTCGCGTTCAGCAATATTTCAGCTACATAGCGACGATCAAACAAAATTCGAAGTACTCAAACCAATAACTTAGTAATCCAACACATTAAAACATAAACACATTAAAACTTATGCAACAAACCGATTTCTCCCAAATAACCCAAGACACAGTCCTCGCTCACCCGACTAAAAAGATCTTCCAAAGTAGTCGCTTGATAAAAAGAATCTCTCACAATCTTGAAATGTATGCAGTCGATAAGAATGTGGATCACTGAGATCTTCGTGGCATGGAATACACCTTGAGACGGACTTTTTTTTAGTAATGAGTGAGAGAGCCTTACAGACTAGTCTTTTGTGTTAAATGCCGTCATTTTCATCTGACGACGATACAGCTCACCAATTCCTAGTGTACGAGTTGTCACAGCGAAACAGCTCACCAATTACCAATATACGAGTTGTCAGACCTTTTCCATCATAGCTCTCTAGATTTGTATCTAATACCGCTTATGCCGGTGCTAGGGGCCGTGTGGTCATATCATCCAAGTTGCCACATGAACAGGTACAACAAAAGCGTACCTGAGATACAACACATATCACGAATCGTTAGATTCTTGGTATGTGCTTTAGAATATGTTAACCGGAAGTCTTCCCACTTGCCTTATATGTGTTGTAATGCGTGTATGGCCGATTCTACATCGCCTGACCATGGTCTGATCGAAACGTTTCTGGTTGTTCAGATGAGTATAGCCTACATTTTTTTTGAACTCCTGAAGCTTGTCATTATTCACAGCTTCCCATAAAGACTGAAACAGCCGTCTCAGATACGTACAGATCCATTTTAGAATATCCGAGTCCATAATCCAAATACCTGTTCCATTACAAGCGTCTGATCCGTCATTCATAATTCAGCCGTCGTCCATTAGAGAATATCCGCGTCCATAATCCAAAGACCTATGCCATATAACAGTATTAGCACCAAATTCAAAAAGACAATCATAGTATACATAAACATAGGCTTGTTTCCTGCAAGAGAGAAGCGGTCAACAGTTTTCAATGATGCCGGCAAGACATCATGATGTTCCAAAAATATCAAATCCGTATCGCTGATCAGTATTCTTAATCCATAATATTCGTTGTGAAGTCGTCATCTAAAGAATGATGTATCTCAGTCACGCTTTGATTGTGACTGTTCATATGAGTACCATGAGGTTCTTGAAGTACATGGGTTCATACGGCCCCTAACCCCGGGTTAAGCGGAATTAGACACAAGTTACGAAACGTAGCGCCATAGATCTTGCACGCTACGTTCGTATTTTGCTACCAGCATGCGATATGCATCGCCAAATTTGAGAAAATGAGTGGAGGCGCTTGGTGGAATAGCCCTGTTTTATAAGTTTCTGCAACAATGTTTTGTGACGTTGATTAAAATCGTCATATTTAACACAGGATCTAGCAAATGCTACTAGACGTGATATGTATACGCCATATGCAGGTCCCACTGGAATATTACTGTCCAGAAAGGGATATTCGATATAACACCATTAGCACCAAATTCAAAAAGCCAATCATAGTAAACATAAACATAGGCTAGTTTCAAGAGAGAAGCTGTCAACAGGTTTCAATGAAGCCGACATACATCATGATGTTCTAAAAATATCAAATCCGTATCGCTGATCACTATTCTTGATCCATATTATATTCGTTGTAATGTCGTCATCTAGAGAATGATGTATCGCCGTTATGCTTTGATTATGTGACTGTCTGTTATTATGAGCACCATGAAGATCTTGAAGTACATAGGTTCGTACGGCTCCTAGCCCAGGGTTAAGCGGAATTAAGACAGAAGTTACGAATCGTAACGCCATAGATCGTGCACGCTACGCTCGTATTTTGCTATCAGCATGCAATATGTATCGCAAAATTTGAGAAATTCTGAGTGGAGGCACTTGGTGTTTTACCCCTGTTTTTAAAATTCATACAAATAGCCTAAAACGTTTCTTGATGTAGGCCGAAACAGAAAGACTTTGAAAGACAACTTTGGAAGTAATTCTCGGATAACTTCAAACCAAATTTCAAATCGTTTCAGCCTTTTGATATGTAATGACAGCGATGCCAGGTATTCATTGAGGAATTCCATTGTGATATCTCATCTGCCACTAAACCTGCTCTACGCGAATAGTTCAACACAATAGTTGCCCATTGAAAAATCTCTAATCGATATACATAATATGGAAACGCAACAAGTATAAACTACTATGCATAGGTAAGGTAAGTTTATGGCAGAACCGTGTCAATAAGAACCCAACAAAAAGTGAAGACATTCACAAAGAAATTATGATGGGTAAGCACATTTTCTGAAGATATGGGAATGATGAAATAATTCAAAAGACCCTGAAGAGAAAGAGCGCATATACTACAAAAATGGGGCCACATTGACTTTGGAGGCATTACCTTTGTCATTCTCTCTTCCCAGAAAAGTAATATGTCTCCGTAGTGAATACATGGTAGCATAGCAACATACACCGTCTGTGTGCAGAGGAGAAACGTGATTGAGGTTCCAGAGATAACAGTGCCACAGGGAATCTCATCCAGATTCAAAAATGTTGAATGGGCAGTTAATAAAAACCAGGGTTGTTCATTCAAATTGGCCTGCGCAGAAATAGGAAAAGAAATCTCGTCAATCAATCCGTTTAACGAATAAAGGGTGGCACCTTTAAGACTAAGTTTAATGGCCGCCAGCTTTCGCAGATAGTGAATAGCTGCTTCGTCAGGTGAAGTGACGAACTAGATATCCACTATCTGCGAAAGCTCGCGACCATTAAACTTAGTTAGTCTTAAAAGTGCCACCCTCTGTTATTCATTTATACTATACAGACTAACACGGCTACCACCAATTTCTATTCAGCCTCCTAATGTTGCATTTTATATGGTTTCTATCAACGTTCATCCAACGCAATACGCATTTTGTGGGTAACAGCGTAGTAGTTCCAAACCAGAACTCTACAGAGGTTTGGAAAAGGGATAGGACTCTACCGTGTGGTTTCCGGGTGTGAAAAAGGGACAGGACCCTACCCTGTTGTTTCCGGGTGTGAGAGAGAGAGGGAGAGAGAGAGAATTTAACGTCGCGTTCAACAAGATCTCAGCTATAAAGCGACGATCAAACAAAATTCTAAGTATTCAAGTTAATAACAGTAATCCAACACATTCAAACACTATGCTTAAAATATATGCAGTCGATAAGAATGTTTCACTGTGAGATCTTCGTGGCATGGAATACACCTTGGAACTGGCTCATTTTTAGTAAATGTTCGTGAGTTAATCATGTGTGGCCGATTCTAAATCGACTGATCATGGCTTGATGGAAACGTTTCTGGTTGTTCAGGTGGGTATAATCTACACTTTGTGAATAGGAATAGGAACCAAACGTCGTGATATAACTGAAATCGTGTTGAAAGCGACATTAAATCGTATTCACTTACTTACTCACTCTTCAGCGTGGGGAGATTAATTTAGTCCATACACAGAAGTTTTGGTAGGGTCAGAATGTCAGTCAGGATATCAGCATGTATGATACCATATTATTGGTTTCCATTCTGTGACATCTGGACTGGTGCGCATTTTCTTCATTTAGCATAATAGTTTCATACTTATTACAACACATATAAGGGAAGTGGGAAGAGGTGCCGACATACTGACAGAGCCACGTGACTTCACAGTATAGTCTTCCGGTTAACCTATGCTAGAGCACATACCAAGAATCTAACGATTCGTGATATATGTTGTATCTCAGGTACGCTTTTATTGTACCTGTTCATGTGGCAACTTGGATGATATGACCACACGGCCCCTAGCACCGGCATAAGCGGTATTAGATACAAATCTAGAGAGCTATGATGGAAAAGCTCTGACAACTCGTATATTGGTAATTGGTGAGCTGTTTCGCTATGAACGAAGGAATTTTTTTTCCACTACTTCAGAAACAGTCTGGCATACAATATGTCACTTGAGACAGCTGCTTATCACTTCACTTATGGATAGTTCCACTGTTTTCACCATCTCAAAACTTGAGTATACAATGATGTTGATATTACGGCGTGATAGCCATAATATCAAAATGTCAAGGATTTGCCATTTGTTTTCAATAAAATGAAATTCTCCCAATATATTTCAGTTGGGATTTTTACACATTAAGAATATACATACAGAAAGATATCTCTTTAAGACATATACATGCACAAAGATATCTCTTTAAGGATTAAACTAGCATTTATTTAATTTATACAAAAGATGCATCTGCTTATTGACCAGAACGTCATTTAGGATGACTAACCCCTGGCCTATTCTTTGAAGTATTTTGTAAAAGTAGATTTAATGTTGTTAGTAGTGAAAATACCACCTCGAGCTTTATTGCCAAGCTTTCCAAATCTATACCACATAGGCTTCTGGTCCATCGCTAGCTACATAACAATGTATTTCTTATCATATTGACGTTATCACCCAAAAGACATTTTACTGGTTTTCTTTCTTCTTCTTTTCCTCAAAGGTTCGGCAAATTGGAAAATAGTGGAATGAAGTAATTTCAGTTATTTTGACAAAGGAAATGCACATATGTGGAAGGAAATCGAATAATACTGTTTTTTAATATCCGCTCGTGGCCGCTATTTGAATTTTGTCATGATCTTGTGGTATCATGTTACGTTTAGCATAATGAATGGGATGACACAGATCAAACTGTATCAGTCGATGGACTTAGAGAAAACCTGCATCATGCCAGCGCACTGATTTTGTTATTGTCATATTTTATATGTGTTTGCAATGTGATATTTTACATGTGTTTGCAGTAATCGGATTTGGTGGTTTTGGTATTGCTATGTCATTCATGGCCAGAAGTCTGGGTGGACATGTTATACAGGTAAGAGAGAGAGAGAGAAAATTAAGGTTAAACGTCGCGTTCATCAATATTTCAGCTATATAGCGTCGATCAAATAAAATTCTAAGTATTCAAGTTAATAACTTAGTAATCCAAGACATTAAAACATACATACATTTAAACTTCTACAACAACCCGATATCTCTCAGGTAACCTAAGATACAGTCTTATTTCACCCGACTAAAAAGATCTTTTAAGTAGCTGCTCGATAAACAAAAATCTTACAATCTTAAAATCTATACGGTCGATAAGAATTTGTTTCACTGTGACATCTTCGTGGCGTGGAATACACCTTGGGACAATTGATCATCTATCATCACAATCAGACAATCGTCATCCAGGTTTTATATTTGAAGCCATAAATTGTGATCGTTCAGGGACGGATTATATCATTAGCAGAAGTATTAAATATCCTTTTCAAATTGTGACCCCAAAGCCTTGCATTTTTCTGGTTTCAGGCCTCTTCGTCTTTCACCGGGTCAGCATCAGGTCCTTTGCTTGGCTTATTTCTGCTAGGAGGAATTTTTCCTTGGGCTAACTGGAAGGTAAGAAACCTCTCCCGTCACGATTACGACATCTGTAGACGTACGAGGCGCAAAACGATAGCATTGCCTATGTGACAATACGCCGCGGTGAGGCAACGAGCCGTTCATTTACAGGTCACAAACAACTAACAGACAGCCGTACTTAATATGTAGTAAATTGGCTGAGCACATCTTCACAAAACCATATTCAATAATATTCGTCGCAACAAATGACCCACCACAAAGGGTAGACTGGCGTTTCCGCTCAAACAGCATACTTTCCAACCATTTCATTTAGATATAACCGCGATACTGTCCTTCTACCCGTTACTATTACAGCTAATTTTGAAGGTGGACAATCAAACAGGTCCAGCATATTCCCTATTAATATTTGGAAAAGT